>JARJDW010013415.1:0-28555 GCA_030264715.1 Adinopsis sp. GC000173
TTTATATATTCTGTGAACAAGTGTCAACTATCACAGCGCCACACTGCACCAATGGCACATAGAGGAAACATGTTCATGCACATAAGTTCATGTGCATGAACATATGTTCATGTTCAGTGGAATAAAAAACAAACCTATAATGATAACGTATATGCAATTGTTTTTTATATAGCCAGTGGCGTAAGTGACTGTTTACGTTAAGAAGTGGTGGTTTTACCGCCAAACCATAGGCGAAGCATGAAAACGGCTGAGTGCCGTAGTCACTTACACGAGTTATGTACAACCTTTTATGCACATACATAGTTAAATTACCTAAACAGGTAGATGAGTGTAGACGGAGGATATGTACAACTAATTTTGACAGACTATGATTACATCAGTAATGTCATAATATAATGTAACTAAGTGAGAAACGTTATAATATAGGTCAGTAGTGACAAGTGATAACTATTACATCAATTTTAAGACAATCCATACTGCTGATAATTACTTCACAAGCACGTGTTTAGTAAAGGGCTGCTTACTGTATGAAAATTTTCTGGATTTATACTCGTTTTCGTGCCTTAAATCGTTACTTTTTGCACTCTTATATTTGCGGGTTTTAAATAGCTTAACATTACCTGGACGAGTAGGACAACGACTAAAGAGGCTAGTGTAAAATAAAACCATGCAAAAAAATACAAGAAAAAGTGAAACCGCAAAATTGAAACTACTTACCTACCTATTCTAAAAAAAATTACCTCAAAACGTAATGTGATCTTTTTTGACGTAAAACGTAATTTTATTCGCTTAAAAAGGGTATCCGTTTCAACAAATAATTAACTTTAAATTTGAGAAAATCTCAAATATATTATGATTATAACGGTATTTTTACAATAGTCTTAATGTTGTGGCATCATTTTGTTATTATATACCTTATTTATACACCTACGATATGATTTCATTCGGATACTATAATACATGTTCTCCAATCATTGTGCAATAGATAGAATACTTATTAAAACATAACATAGATGTTCATTAAGATATTATTTTGATAATAAAATCGTTTAGTTATTTAATATAAGTACCTATATGTATTTCTTTTTAATTTAGACCACTCTATATATTATTTCGTGTAATAAATTTTCTAAATGACTTTATTTGAAAGTGCAAAAATGTTAAATGTGCAATAAACTGCATTTATGTAATATCAAAAACATTAATCATCAATTATTTAATTGATTTAATCTGACAGTGGTAAGATTTTACTGCAGCAACGCGCAATAATAACTCGCTTAGATTACGGTTTATAAATTTTAAAATTGACCGGTTTGAATCTTGATAAAAATGTGCCCATTCGTATACATTCACGTACATATAAAAATGAACGCCGGTTTCTCTGCTATTAAATAAAATTCAGCATAATTTTAATTTTTTTGGCGTTGGAACAAAACACGAACATTTTATTTATTGACAGCCAAATAATAAAATTATTTCCATTTGATAAATTTGCTTTTATCATGCATTGCATATACAATTATATGAACATTCACTGAGAGTGAAATATATTATTTTCGAAATTCATACAAATGTGCGCGAAAATCTGTGTTATTTTTTAATTTTATTATATATACTCCCGTGGTAGAAATGTGGGTGGACAAAACAAATAATTATCGATAAATTTATTTTAACATCGTTTAAAAAAATGTTTGTAAGCACATGGGTGCAAATAATTTCATTTCGAATGTCGACAAACAAAACCGAAATCCAATAATTATTGATTTTTAATAACAATGAAAGCCGCTTTAAAATGTAAAACCTCTAAAACCAAGTGTCATTATATTTATCTAATATCGCGCAAATTTAATTTAGTTTATCCAAATTTTGTATAAATTAATAATAAATGAACCCGAGCAAATATTTAATTAAAAAAAACCTTTCTTATTTATTGCGCATAAGTTGTTTTTTATTAGTTTAAACAAACTCGTAAATTACATTTTGTAGAGCAAAAAAACGTAAAGCAAAAAAAGTTCAAATATCTTATATATATATATAATTTTAGAACAAAGTTTCCAATTTGTTTATACCATAAAAATCGGGTTTTAATAAATTTATGGACGCACAAAAAGATAACGCTTAAAATTGCTTTTGTTTGTTGTTGAAATTATTTTTTTATGAGCGAACGAGTAGATATTGATAGCTGGCGCAATCAATAAAATGCATCTTATAGACACATTGTCATAACTGATATAACAAAATGTAAATGGTACAGGATGTAGGCCATCATTTCCATTTAAATAGAGTCTCATACCGTACACGGATATTGCACTCTTTTCTTCTCCTCCAGCCACATTTCAAGCTTCCGACACCAGCACAATTTCGTCTATGACAAATATTTTCAACAATCATTGATGCAGATTCCATTTTATTTTATGCGCACCACTATACTTATTTATTGCACGCTTTTTCACAAACGCTATTTATTATTTATGTAAATGTTCATACTCTCTCCATATATATAATAAATTAGTTGCATTTTAATCGATGTTAAGCCTAGAAAATAAAAAATACAATACGCGCCATCTACATTAAATCGTTTAATATTTAATTTCGAATTTTAAATGTTCTGTTCGTTTTAAAATCCAACCGCATTTAATCGCCTTAATATTATAAAAGGTATACTAACGTAATAATATTGAACACATGTTAAATCTATCCACTCGAGACTGGAAGTTTTTTGCAAAAGCCACTGTATATTTACACAGCTGTCAGTGCCAACATTTGAATATTGCCACTATAAATTTATAAACTTAGATAAGAAATAACGCGGGTGACTTTAAAGTTTCAAAAAGATGTGGCGCTTTCCATAACTATTGCACCATCTACGTGCTAGAAAACTCAAATGTTCAACTCCATTGTCGGTCATATAATTATGTTAAAATTAATTGCTTTAATATTGTTAATATTATTTATAAGTGCGCTGGCTGCCAATGTTGGCTTTGTTCGAAACGCAATTCCATTTTCGAAATTGAATAGTGCTGTTAAAATGATTAAAACAAAGAGAAATATTATTTATTTTATTTATGATTTTCTACAATATACTAAACTTTTATAATACCTATATATTTTTTGTATGAATTAAATGTAAAAGTTGTATTTTAATATCTCAAGCATGATGAAAACATTACTCAACATTAAAGCATACAATAATCATAGCAAATAAACTTTTTAAACGCATTACTGAAACAACAATTTTCTGATTTCATTAACCAGCAAAAAAGTAGAATTGCACAAGTAAATGTAACAGTTTATACTGGAATTATATCCAACATGACATTACAATTAATTATGCAAAAGTTTGAACGCGAGCGTAAATGCAGCCGTGCCACAAAAAAAACCACGCTATACATACACACGACGTAAAGTAAAGCAAACAGGAGTATTTACGAAAGACATTAAAATGCCTTGCCAAAAACTTTCCGCATCACGTTGGTTAGATATGTATACCTTACCTACGCTGCCTGCAACCGATGCCCGCAACCTTCACCAATCATGTGATTGTTGTTTTTTCTGTAATTAGACGAATCAATTTTTATATATAACGATGTTGGCCGGACAAATATTTACCTTGCAACCTATTCTATACATAATACACAAACGATTTTCAATAATGTATTGGCGGCTTTGTTTATTTCTAATTATTATATAAAATTCTAAAGTAAACAAATAAATATCGCAGAATAAACATTGAGATGGAGAAGCAAACTGTGCACTGTTTTTTAAATAATTGTTTAAGCTAGAATGCTTCGATTAAATAAATAACGAAATAAAAACTTTTATGTACGAATTGATGAAATAAAAAATATTATCATTGAATAAATTAAGTACCTACGTCATTCAATATAAAATTTCTGAGAATGCCTGAGAACTTTGCATTAAAGTTTTGTGAAAACTACTAGAAACTTAATGAAAATGAATACTTTTAGTTGAATTTTGGATTATTCTAAGCAAATTTTGTGCTTTTTTCACCAAGATTTAATTAGATGATTGTGTTATCTTTTGTCTCAAATCTTGCTAATACATTATCTGATCTTGTCCGTATTATATATATAAAATATGTTTAAATTAACTTTTCAGTAACAAAATATTTGAATATTGACATAAGTTACAAAATTGTGTATTTTTAAATTAAATACAAATCAAATATCGATAAATACACCAAATATAGATATGACTTATCTGGAATTTATTTCAAAAACGATTAATTTGTTGCTACGCATTTTTGCAATCGCATTCGCTGCTCTAATTTATAAATTATCTAGTAATAGGTCGTATTCGGTAAAAATCTGATAAAATCGATATCGATAAAATGTTCATGTTGCAAGCTTTTTTCACCCCCTTTAGCCCTTTGGGTTTTTTCAGCCTATTTGGCCCCTTTGGCCCTTTCAGCCTTTTCTATTATATTGACTTTTACCTGTCAATACTGGACACACTTGGCAACGCTGGACATTTTACCAATATCGATAAATTTATCAGATTTTTACAAAATACGACCCAATATGGAACAAACAATCAGAATAACTAGCGATGAGTAGCAAATAAAAATGCAAATTTATTTTTTCCCTGTGTGTATTTTGTTCGACATTCGCTAACTATACGTTTTTGTTTCCATGTTATGCTATGTGTTCGTATGTGAACGCGATAATTTTGTGTGGATTTAATTCATGATAGAAATGGAAGTTTATCAAATGGAAATAATTTGATTATTTACCTATCAGTGCATTAAATAGCATTTTATCAATAGGTTCATTTTCGATTGGTCAAAAGAATTTCGTGTGCTAAATTTCTAAGCACTGCCGCATACTATTTCAATACACACAATCATTTATCGAAAAATTAGGTCACTAAAATTAAATATTTCTACGAAATAGTTGTGAGGAAAATATAATGCAAAATAAACATGACAATGAAGAAGATATTCATCACTTTTCCTTAAATATTTACATAAATCGCACACCAATAAGTCTCACATCGTCATTAGTTTAGCGCTCCAATTTTCTGCTCAATCAATTATTCTTGTCTGGTTGCGACTAAACCGTGTAATATTTTTGTGGCAAAAAAATAAATATTCATGAATTCATCTTGCATAGTAAATGCTTATCTGCTCGTAGATAGTCCAAACACTTTTTTCCAGCTTGCACAAACATAAATGGAAAATAAACAAAGCAACTTTTAAATTGGATTTCAGCAAAGTATCAATTATTATCTTATCTATATGATCAACACTCGGCTCGTATTGTCGTATCATAGACGAGGAGCGATAGCGATTCTAGGATATAATTTTTTTCACATTTATTTTAATCATTTAGGCATAATTCCAATCACATATTTTTAATTAAATAAATGTATACATTTATTTCAATTTATAATGTATTAAAACTTGATGGAAAATTATGTATAATAAATAATTTATCGCTATCATTTTACATTTAAATTATTTTTGTAATTAATTTATTTTTATTTATGGCTTCAGTGATTTGTTTATTATTGCAATTTTACGTCAATCAAAAGAAATTAAATTCAATTTCACCAGTTTTTAGTAATACAAAAATTGTGTTCCGTTTATTCACTAATTTACAAATATAATATAAAAAAATTCCTCAGCTGTCAGAAGGAACAAGGCAAAGCTTGGTTGAATTAATATTTCATATTTGATTTTTGAAATTTTTTATTTAGTTTAAGCGATCACTTTTAACAGGTAATGATCATTGCAATTTTATATTGAATAGCTCTCTATCAAACTGCCAATTAAGCAATTTAACATTAATTTTATTATCAAATCGATGCACTACTACTATTTTTATTGCCGCGCTGGTATCAGGCAAATCGCATTTCTAATTAATTTATTTCATTGTTTTATTATGCCGAATAAAAATTGATTTTGCTGCTGGATAATTGGGTTAAGAATCAGTAATAAAAGTTTGTACAAAGTAAGCTTAGCTTAAGGGATTTAAACTTAAACCTACTGTGTTTTTTTATTAAATATTATCTATACAATATATTTAATAAAAATGTACATGGACTTATAAAATAAACGCGAGTTCGAAAACAACATTCTGTTCCGTAACCAAACGGTTTCCTTTCGTAAACTTTTCAATAACGAAACAAATTTTAAAGTTTTAATTTGAAATTCAATATAATATAATGTAGAAATGTCAGCGTGCTCACACGAAATGCTGCTGCATTTGCAAAATATTCAATATTTCGTTTTTTTTTCACAAAGTGCTAAACTATTTAAATCCTGTCCTGTTCGCATTTGCACCGTAATTACGTATTTATCACGCTGCACACATTCGCACACCAACATCCATACATATTTCATTTCTATTTCCTATTTTTTCCGTTATTTTTCATTATTCGTTTTCGTCGTCTCCTTTTTCACAATCAGAATGTGCGGATGGTAGAAAAGATTCACGCTTGGACGCCACTTTTATCTCATCAAATCACAACCAGGACAAACCAAAGCTGTGCAGCCACCAAGAAAATTAACTGACTCCACCGGATAAAGTTCTTCCTCTTCTCTTTATTTTCCATTTTTTTGCTCGTCCTGCTCGTTCGCCGCCCGCTCCTCGTTCCTTTTCCGCCCGCGCCGTTTAAAAGCGACGATAAAACGAACAAAATTATTTGTGTTATTATTATTGTAAACTTACGTTTCCTCTCTTGTTGGCTGATGAAACAACACTACCTTCTGCAGATACTCGCCTAAGCGCGAATTATTAGCGAAGTTTTGGGCGCTCGCAAGTTTTTAAGATAAAATAAAAGTAATTTATTCATTTATAATTCAGATGAATGTGAAGGAAAATTTGTTGTGTGTGTGCGTGAAACGATTTAAATGGGATTATAATTAATGAATTATTAATACGAAAATTAAAAACTCAAACTCACACTTTCTCTCTCTCTTTCTACCTCACATTTTCTTTACAATAACAAGTCTTACGATTTCTGCTCGTTATTTTGCATTCACGTCATTCAATTCAAAGATTTATTAGTAAATAATTTCTGTTTATTAAAAATAACTTTTTAATTAGAGCGTTTATATATTTTTTACATGAAAAAATCAAAAATAATTAGCCATGTAATATTCTGATGAAATTATATACTTACCTGTATTCTTTTTTATTTGCTCAACTTTTTAACGATCTTTTTTATTATGTAAGAATATTTATAGTTTAAACTTTATAAACTATCGAATAACTTTGACATAGTTATTTAATGCTTATATAATTCTATAAAATATATTTTTTATTAAATAATGCATTAAAGATAGATGTTTATATAGTCATAATAATGCAATTAATTTTAACAAATTATGGTTATTTTATTAATGTGTCTCACATATTATATTTAGCTTCAATGTTCTCCCATTTCACATCACTGTGAACTTAGATTAGCCGAAACCTAATCACATTTTAGGAGACAACTATAAAATGTAATTTTTATTGTTTGCATTTACTTCTTAACACATGAATTGGAAATACAATAGAATTATTTTTAACAATGAAATGTTGACTTTTTAACTTTTTCTTTCATTTACGTTTTGGAAATAAAAATCCGCTTAAAAATTGAGAGAAATGTCGACGTAATATAGATATATCAGTAAAAATGTTATTTATTTATGTATATTACGTATGTACAAGGTATATAGTTTTTAATAGAACGGCATCCATAATAATTTTAACGACAAAAGCAGCAGGCTTTCATTTTCAGAATTGATAAACACATTGTATAAACACAATTATTTTAATAACAACAATTACATATTAATTAAAACAAAACAATGCAATATAAATAAACCTTTCGCTTTTAGTAGCAAAATACATAAGCGTAGACAATAATATTATGTGTATATGTATGCAGTTAGTTATATAATAATTTCAACTTTGAAAAACGCAAAGGCGCATTTTTTATTTAGTAAAATATGCGTTTTCATGTGAAGTAAACAAAATTATAAGGTCGACATTTTATTATTAAAATTTATTTTATTCTCATGCAAATTCCTACAGCATTTTATTATGCAAATGATATTTTACATTGTAATAGAATAATAATTAAAACAATATAAAGTTAAAGAAGAGTTTAAATCACTCGGCACAAGCGCGTTCATATTCACATAACCTAAAAGCGCCGCGCCAAACAAAAGACAAACTTTCTTATGTTTTTCTGACTATTAGTACACTTCAAGAAGATTAGAACGAAAGCAATTTGGCGTAATCTTGTATCGAATCGGTTCCCTTTTTATAACAAAACAAGAAAAAAAACGGAGCCGCACACAAACAAAATTTCAAATTGTCGCTTTGTTTTTCAATTGTTTTAATTTTCGGAAACGAATTACGGATTAGGGGGATGTGAAAAGTGGTTGTACGTTTAGCAAATGCGTTCGCCTTGGAGTGTTTTCTCTCGATATATCTATTTGTGTTTTTTTCCATTTTCTAAGCGAGCTTTCGTGCTCCATTTTCATATAAAAAAAATGTTGGTGGAAGAATGAAAGCGACGACGAAAACGAAATCTGTATTCTTGTGGCTGTTATGCGGTGGTGTATTGATGATTCAAACTTGTGTATAAGAAAATTTAGTTTATTTTATTATCATTTCTTTTATATTGTATACAATAACGTTGCTTATTCATTCTATTTTTATATATTATCATTCTTTTTTCGTCTTGGCGGCGGCGGCGGCGGCAGCGGCTGTGCCAGTGCACATTTTTTCCATTTCCATCCGTCTTTTTTCTTTTAAATCAGATGCGTTTTCGCACATCACCATATTTTTCTTTAATCAGCCGATGGAAGAAATATGTTTTGTACCGTAGCGAATGTGTGTTTAAATTTTAGTTCGCAATATGCGAATGGAAAAAGTTTGCGCTCCTATTTATTTAAACCGGATTTTCCAAATTGCTCCACACTATAGATAAAAGGTATTATTTTAGGGTCTAGCGAAATGAGGAAAGTGAAAAATCAACAGTTTGAATTTGATTCAAGTACAAAATTGAATAACAAAAATTAAAGAATACCTATATATAGGTAGGTAGGTAGATACCTGCTAAGTTTTTTAACGCTCTGAATTTATTATTAGCGGGTAAATGTGAGGAAAAGTTCATTGGCTCGTCAAATAAATGCCTACGCTTAAAGTTCATTTGCGGAATTTCTGTTTGAGTCCATAAGAAGATTTTTCCTATTTAAAACTTTTTTATTAATATTTAAAAAAAATCATTTCCAGACGGAATAGCAATAATTTTAACTCTAAAATTACTTATTAATGTTTTAATATTATTAATACAGCAGTTTTAATAAATCCATAGAAAATGAAAATCAATTCTAATCTACCAATCAAAAATATTATATTAAAATCAATAGCTTGTAACGTGACATTGTTTATATGCAAATTTAGCGCAAGATGCATACGCAAATTAAATAAAATCGCACAAAAGAAAACATTTTCATTGTATGTGGATGAATCTGATGAATTTTCCGCTAACACAAAATTTAAATAAATGAACTTTATGATGCAATCAACGTGATTAATTATATATCAAAAGCGAAATGGGCTTATTTTAACAATTAATTATGACAAAACCATATTTTTAAATTATATTATATATAGGAGCAAAGTAAATATGAGTTTTATCTCATCTTTCGGCAGCCATTTAAATATTTGCTAAATTGCTAAAGACTTCACAAACGAGACAATGGGATCAACAATAAAATAAACAGATGTTCAGCATATGTTTATCATCATTTGTTCTCTTCTTCTTCTTTTTTTTCATCAACATCGTATCCATTTTAGCGCTTATATTTTATGTATTACTACATACTTTACATCAACTCAATTCTCTCGCATCAGAATCAACAAATTCTGACAGACAAGTTCATATTTGTATAAAATAAATATTACATAACCGAAATGAAATTTTCGAAGAGAACCAATTGTTGTATTTTCAGCGACAAATCGTGCATGTTTTGTCAAGCATATTTTTTTTCGGTGTAATTAAAAACCGGCTGAAAACCAACATTCAATCCTCTTTTAATAATGATTTTAAAACTCCAGTTAATTTTCACACTTACTAAATATTTCCACGCGCTTTTTATTTGATATTGTGTGTGTGTGGTTTTTTTTTCAAATAAACGAAAGAAAAAACTTGTAGCGAACATTTTAATATTGTCTGATCTATCAATTTCACCTCGTTTCAAAAACGTTTGTATGCTTTTCATTTGTTTTTTAAAGCACGACAAACAAATTCTTTTATTTGTCGCAAAAAAGGGACGCGAACTGGTGTTTTCAAAGAGAAATCGTGCATGCAGTGCACATGCAAATGTTGTTTCATCAAAAAAATGAATTTTTGTTATTACATAATGTTATTTGTTATTGTTTTGCCGCATCTAGTAAAAAAAGAGTGCACTCGAATAAATAACGCAGAGATGGTTTAGTACAGTGTTGGAACTACTAAACGCATCCTGTTTCCTGAAAATTAAAATTCGTTTTGAATTTGTTGCCCAACAAAAAGAGTAAAATCGCATTTATCACCATGATATATTTTAACATGGCGAGCGTTAGAAGTTCGCAAAATGAAAATATTAGATATAAAAACTTGTAGATTTATTTTTTCAAATTGCGGTGTATGTATTTTTACCAAGATATCATATTTTGGCAACAACATACGAGGCGCGAATAAAGAACGCTAAAAATAAAAAGTATAACTTTTACAATACGTCGAATATTACTCTATATAATAAGAAATAATATTGCTAAAAATACTATAGATGTAAAAATCATGTTTTTGTAATAATTATAATAGCGGAAAGTCCATTAATATATCATTTAAATATATAATTTGTTTTCATAAAAATATGCCTAATGTATTTTGTAATACAGAGAATTTAAAACCTTTCAATATGGTAGGCGTAATAATCCCAAATTATAATTAAATAATGTTTTCATTCAAAATAACATTAATATCGTCTTTACTACGTTTAGTTTCAATTTAAAAATATGTTACACAGTCAAATTAAAATATATTCATTGGATTAAATCGAGAATTTGTGGCAGCGTAGGTAAATTTGCATCTTTAATTACAAGATATGCAAATTTGAAAACATTTAATACACTTCAAATCAAACTGAAATATTTATTTCAAATAACCATTTGCATACATTTAATGAAGACATTTATAAAGGATTTTTAAAGTCGAATAGTAAAAAGTTTGTGTTAAATTGTTTCGCAGGAGGTAATTACCATCGAGTTTTATTCATGCGATGTAAGCTTAAAAACTAAAGCGACACAATCACTTATTTTTACACATTCGAGCTGCTGGATAAATATCTCTCTTAGATAAACTGTTTAGTTTCAATTTAAAGCGCTTGTCGTTTTAATTTACGACTAAATGTAAAAATAATTTTGCTAAATTTCGTACGTGTAACAACAGCAAGAAATTAGGAATGGCAATGGGTAGAGTAAATGCATGTAAATCGATAGAATGCGAACGCGTAATATTTTCCATATTATTTTATAAAATGTAGTTTACCTGCGAGCGCGTACTAACAAAGTAATTAACTTCTCTTAGAAAGTTTGCCTGAAAAGTTTTAATCTAGTGGAATGCCTAAATGAAGCGATAATGTCTTGATAACAACAGCCTAAAGTATTCTGTTTTAGTTAAGTACTGAGGGTAATAATTGCACTGGTAATTAATCTTCTTCTTCGTCTTCCACCACTTCTTCTAGTATGCTTTTTTCTTCAAGCAAAAATATATATATTATTATTAATTTACTCATATTTTAGACCACTTGGTGCCGTAAAAACAAATTTTATTGCTCCAACTCGTAATTAATTCTTGGAGATTGATTAATTCTTTTGTGGCGCTTTGTAGTCACGTGCAATAATAAACTTTCCAAATTGATGAAGATATAATATGGAAAAGTTTTATTATAATTATTATAACTATATCTTTTAATAACTTAATTTACTCATTAACGAAGTTTAAGAAGCCAACAATTTGTATAAACTACTACCACCCTAGCTGTATATTTTCAACTAATTTTTAAACGATTAATTACAAATAAAACGTTGCTAGATAAACTTGAACGAAATACAATTACCAAGAAGCAAATAGCAAACATTCTCCAGCAGGTTACATTCTTAATTAACGCAAGTGCACTATTTAATTTTTCTTGCTCACCTATGAGAAAAGGTGTGTTTAAATCTTTTTAAACAGCTTGCGATAATAAATTGTGATTAGTGCATTTAAAAGTACATAAAGCAACAGATGTACTATTTTAAATGAATTAAAATAATTAACTAAATAGCTAAAAATTTATCTCTAATTTAAGAAGAAGAAGAATCATATTGAAACATTTCGAATCACGTACTTACTTATAATAAAGAATAATAAGTTACATAGTTAATTATAAAATTTGATTTAAAAAAATGATAAAATTTGAGAAATATTTTTATAATGACCTTGCTCCACTTGCTATGTAGGTAACTCATACTTTGTTTACGCTGTTTATGCAGCGTCTGGACAGGTTTATGTGCCACGTCACAACCAAAAAAACTGCAATTGATAAGAATTAGATTTAGTTTCGTAGTGATTGTCAACACGTTCAACTACGTGCGTGCAGTGATTGAAAATTTTGGCAAAAATCTCAAAATAGTGGAACTCTATGGTTTTTCGGCACTTACTACTTGAGAATAAAGGTATGTAATTTCATACAATTATAATATATGATTTATAAATAATGTATCGTTTTTTTATCGATAAAAATTGGTATTCAACATTATAAAGAAGATATTATAATGCTGCTCTTTTTAACACTTGAAGTGGAGGTTTTCACTTATGGGTTTCTACGTGATTATTATTCCTACCAGCATTAGGAAGGTATTTATAACAAAATATGTTTACTTTATTTGTCCATAGTCATACTTTAAGACGTTCATAATTCTAATAAGTATTGAGTAGATGTAACACAAAGAAAGATCCAATATATCAACATCCTGTGCACAAACATGCACTAATACAATTCAATAATGCATACTCAATGTATCTGTAACGCTAATTTGCGTTATTGGATGTTAAAAATATGTAAATTTATCAAAACGTCCATCAACTGTCGCGGATATTTTCAAAATTCGCTTATTAACGAAATAATAAACTCAATATTAAGCTAATATACGACATTATCCTATTTATTGCCGTTTAAAGATGGGCTAATTTATAGTCATTCTTAGAGTTATAGACACACTATGCGTAGATATATTGTCACTTAAGGTAATGTAATGACCCCCTGGATAATAAAAAGGAAAAGAATTATTTCTTAGAAATTAGCAGGATAAAGACATTAAAAGCGCACTTTCAATTATATCTAGTGAATTTACCACAATACTTTTGCCATTTCTTTTACCGTTTTTATTGCAAGCAATATTGAATAGAAATATGAAATTTTACAAAAACTACTCGACCAAAAACTGTTATTTTTATAAATAAATTTCCACTATACTAACGATTAGAGAAATATTATTTACTATGAAGTGGTTTTATTTAAAAGCAACATTTGTGAAGGTTCAGCAACTTCACAATAATTTTTTACTCTGCTCAACTCGATTGGAAACAAAAACATAAAGCGCAAGATTTATGTTCGATCATCCTTGTTTGGCTTTAATTTACAACGGTTTTTTAGCTTATAAACATTAACACAAATGAATAGACCATATTTAAATGAGTAAATATTGTACAGCTGTCTCAAAAACTTAATAAATTCTTTACAATCTTAAATAATTGCCCTAAAATCATTTAATAAATCTTGTACTTAGGTATAATAATTGCAAATTTTAAAATATGTTTAGATGTCATAGAATTGAATCAAAGCCAAAATACATTTTATTTGACACACAGGTATCTCTTTAAACTCTAACACAATAATGGATTTTGTTAACATTGTGTAATTTAACGTATTTTGCAACGTGATTTATTTAAATTTACAATTGCGCAAAGAATTAATTGTGTTGTAAGGTCGAATTTGGTAAATGTTTAAATTATTGGTATTTACGGCCTGTTTGCGGACTTGTATTGAAACGTAATTGATTGGTGTACAATTAACACATTAGTATTTCCATGGTGGTGATTCGAATTGATATATTAATGTTTTTTGGCAGCGCAACGCGTTTGTAAGAGACAGTTGTGTGTTAAATTGGCAAATAGTGTTGGTTGACCAAACAAACTTTGTCCATTTAAAAATGTGTCAAATAAATGTAAAATTAATTATGTCGCTTTTATTAATTAACGCTATAAATTTTATTTAGTAAATACTATTATTGTAATGTTTATAACACTCGTAAATTTATTATTGGATGGAATAATTTTACTCGAGCTGAAAAATGTGTTGTCATGCGCTTTTTGCAGCAGCAAATTATAATTATATTTACCGATTGAATTAAAATAAAGTGGCAGTCGTTGCCGTATCGAAACGGAAAGATTCTAATGAAGAAACCAGTTTATTGCAAACGAGAACGGACTCGAAGAAATTGAAAGGCCGTTTATGTCTTAACCGCCAAACGTCCGTGATTTAAGCATGGATTTTTTTATCTCGGCTTTTTGATTCTATAAGCTTTTATTATTTTATGACCGATAAAGATTGTAAAATTTCCTATAACTTCAACTTTAACTATGTCACAATTGCGGACGAGAGTAAATTTAAAGTACTTGCCGAATTTTCAAACAGAGGGAGCATTAAGCGAGTTTTATAGTAAATTATAATTGATTGTCGACAAGGTGGAAACGTTTCGATTTGAATATTAATTGACAACAGTGGGAGATATAAAATCTGAATGAAAATGATGGTGTTTACAATATGTTAATTCGTTTTGCTAAATGTGCTAAATAAACAAGTGTACTATTATAGAATAATTTGCAAATGGTGAAGTTGAGCTATTTGCAACGTGCAAAATATCAGGCAATGGTTGCAAAGTAAACAAAAAGTATTGAATAGCATTACAAGTTTATACAAAGTTTACATGAGTTAACGTCAATTGCAGTATGTGTCATCATGCACTACAAGTTTAAACATTCCTCCCCAAAGCTCAAACGCAAAAACTTTTGTTTGAAAATGCCAATAGTTCGCCCCCAAAACAGAAAACTTTTCAAAGCAAAAATCCAATTACAATTATATTGAACACAATCTAATTAAACGGAAAACTTGATTACTTTTCGCATGTACATAAGATAAGAGCAACTTCCATCTTATCAATATAGTGAAACAACAAGAAAACACGAAAAGAAGTCGGACCGAACATGATTTTCGCTAAGTAAATTTTGTATTCAGCTCTCATAAGTTAAGCTTTAAAAACGTATATATAAGTCCTTTATTATTGGAGATTTTTATAGCGGTAAACATTTCTTTTATCCCTGTAATTTTCTAACCAGTAACTTGTGAAATATTTTTTGGCTTAAATGGTCCAAATAAATTTGTTTTTATCTCAACCAATACATCTCAAATAAATTTCGTACTCACATACGTCGTATTGTATGTGAGTGAGTATATACGCAAAGAAATAACAAACACACAAACACACATACATATATATAGTAAGTACATGTTTGTGGTGAAAATATGACGATGTCGTTGGTAAAGCATGCTTTTTAATGTTTGACTTTCAAAGGAGTAGTTTTCAAGTAATTTACTACTAATGAGAGGTCAACAATTGTTGCCATTAACATGTGCAAACAGCTATTATACAGATGAAACGCAAACATTCCATTCTCTTCTATTTAATTCGACTGATTGTTACACCGCAAAATGTTATTAGATCATTAAAGGAAGATTATGTGCTGAACAATATAAAATTCTAGCTTGTAATATAATCTAGATTATGTCCTAATCGATACCATTACACATTTTTCATTTGAATTAATGAAAATGTTATTGGAGTGTTGGACGTTTTGCATCTAGCAAATAAACTCGCCAACAAATTTTATAGTTATTGTTTAATTATTTGGAAGTCTTTAAAATTGTTTTATAGCCGTTTCACTTGATATGTTTAATTAGTGCAATTGCCTACAACTGGCTTAAGTATACGATAGTCGTGTAATGTCAAGTAAGTTGTTATAGTTAGTTTTGGGAAATTTACGATTCGAGATAAAATAAATAACAGCGTAACAAGAATTTGATGATGCTTCTGCATTAATGAGCTTGTTAAAAATTGTACGCCATCGCCATTGCCATCGCTAATTACTATTATTTTAATAATTTCGTTCAAGTGTAAATAGCGAAACGATGATGACAATGTATCATCATTTTTCAAAAAGCTAATTCTCAGATCTATATTTTGTTAGATGGAGGCAATTTAACGGCATATTTGTATGAGAATGAAATGTGATAAAATCAGAAACGTAACATCTTTCAATCAATATAGATTTAAAGTAAATTTTGTACTAGATTGGGTGATTTCCTTTCTTGTGTAGTATATATATATTTTTTTAAGGGTGTATATCCCATTTTTTCTCATTTAATTGCGCTGCCGCAACGCATACTAATGAAGCAAAGATTGTTAGCTTCATCAATCTACCACCACACAAGAGTTTTAAAAGCTGGTAATAAAATTGAACGTGCCTTTCCTATACTTTTCAATTGTGCCCACAATATACATTTCCTCCTAAGGAAAGAAGAAAAAAGGTGGAAGAAGTTGAGTGGGTTGGTTCGTTGGTTGGTTGGTTGGCGGAGAAGAAGAAAAAAGTTTTACTTGAAAGCAGTGTGTTTATTAGTTGAATGCAAGTAAGAAATATTTTGGTTTTATTAAAAATTCAAAAACTGCTCGAAACTTTTCTTGTTTACGAAATTGTTATAAATAGCTGGAAGGCATTGTGTGTATGTGTGCGTATGCCGTATAATGCCGTATAGTATACATACGTTCTTGCAAAAAAGTGCATTTTTTCCATCTCATATACCTAAATATTTGACGGTGAAATCTTGACTTTCATATTAGTTCACAGACAATGGCGCGCACGCAAAAAACAAACTTATTTATTGTAGCAATAACTATCCATATCCTCAAATAGCTTGTTTATATATTTTCCTTGTTATTGAATATACGGATTTTTATTAGAAAACTTTTTGATTTACAAAATATTGTATTTTGCTATATTCTATAGATAGCGACGAAAAAAGCACAATCGACGATAAAAATGTGCTCAGCCTGTGAGATTACATTTATCCCAAACATAAAAACGAGCTTAACGCATCTAACACATTAATTCTATTTGAAATATTTTTTCCTATGCGGCTGCACACCGAGGAGGAGAGAAAAAAATCCGCCCTCTAAGCGTAATGAACGTGGTCGGCAACATCGAACGCGCCAAATCTCCTCCTAAGAACTAGAATCAACATTTTCCTATTATAAGCGTGTTTAATTCATTGATAAATCAGGCCGCGTTTTTACATAAAATCTAACTTTCGCACAAATTGCGCTTTTACGCAAATTTCACATTAATGCATAATAATTTGTTCAAAGCAACGAAAACAAGCTTTTAGTTTATAAACAAAAATAAATTTCAAAGTAAGTTTAAGATAATTTTAATAATTATGACCGTAACTAGCAGGAAGCTCATGCTATGCATATTACAGTGAAAATTTATGCATTGAAAAAGTTTTTTCGGAAAAAATGTGTATGTGTGCGTTGTGTGTGTGAGTGTATGTGTGTATATATGAAAAATCTTTATTTTTATTTTTATAACGTGTAGTTGCAAGGAAATTTGCATTTTAAAAGCTATATTTTCTATAAACAATACATGTATGTATAACAAATGACATTATACTCGGCGAAATATGCAAAAAAATCATTATTTTAATAATATTTAGTTATAAAAAATCACATTCATTTTTTTTTCCTACAACAAAATTCGGTAATTGTGTTAAAATTTTATCTTTCGTATTATTCCAAACGAGATGAACAAATAAATTTAGATACTTGTTTGAATGTAAAACTATAAAAAAGATTGGTAGGATCTCTTCTATTAGGTTTAAATTTACATGAATGACCTAATTGGTTCCACAACCAATTTTTAGATAACTAAGTGTCTTTTTTCAATTTTTAAGCAACCAAAAATTGGTGCAAGATTTTTTTTGTGTTGATAATACGGAAATAAAATTAATTAATTATTGAATAATAAGTTTGAACGATACTTCTATTTAGTTTCATGTTATCACTATCGAGAATTTGGAATAAACTTGAAAACCGTGGGTTTACAGGAAGTATATAATACAATAATTGCCTAGTCAAAAAAGGTAGCCAAACCTGGTTATAATAATGACTCATATTATGTTTTAACAGCCCACAATTCAGAATAATTACCAAAACAAAAATAAACTCAAAGATTTTATATCCTAATTGTGTTTGAAACATATAGGGATTTATAGGATTAGTACTAACATCTATCACTTTACCTGAAACATGAATATTAAAAGTTGGTTCATTATTACCACCTTCTACCCTACTACAATATATTCATAATTTTAGTTTGTGATTAACATAAGTACGTACCATGAGTTAATATGGCAAAATTCAAAATCATCGTAAATTACTTAAAATTCACTTTAATACATCGGTTTCTATGAATTTTTAACCTCAAAAAGGTGTTCTTTATATTATCCAGCACATTCTCCATCGTCGTGTGCGCTTACTTCCTCCTAAAATATGATTGTTGTGCGAAACATGCGAAAATGCTTAATAACAATTTAGCGAATAAAACTTTTGTTACCTATATCGGTTTTTCAATTGAGTTTCAATTTAATGAAGATTTTTACTCGAAACTTTCGAGCAATAGGAAAAGTTTTTTTAAGCTTTAAAAACTTGTAGACAAAGTAGATTTAAAATACTCGAGCATTTAGCTTTTTTCCCTCACACTCTAACGACATAGAAAATATATTAAGTGCTAAAAGTTTAAGTATTTATTAACTCGATTACCCACCTATCTATAGAGACGTCTACGTTTTCACACTGTACAAAACATTTTAATAAGAATTTAAAGAAATTGCGCTGTTGTTATGTTTCTCGTTCGCTTTGTTTTTCGGTTGGATTTTTTCTACGTTGGCCCCGATTTTTTAAACGAATTAATCAAAAAAATGCGGAGCGCGTTTCAAACAATCATTTACGTAAGACGGGCAAAAAATCGCAACTTTTTTCATAGAACAACAATGTCACATAAAAATTGATTGCCTTAAATTTTTTCCTTGCCAGCTTGTATATAAAAAAAAGACACGCCGGCAATAAACTCATTTTCTTAGGTGAACTTTTCCCATTTTAACTCACAATGCGCGCCGTTTTAATCACCAAACGCGGCTTTTTCGAAACGAATTGCCTGCAATTAAATTTATAAATCGATTAAATGCAAACGAAATAACTAATTTTTAAAATCGTCACGTACCATTTGCATTCGTAAACAATTGAATAACAACCGGTCTGTAAAACAAATGATGAATTAATTACATTTCATAGCTAGATGTTGCACAAAAAAATATTGTATATATATAACAATAAAACGGGGGCGCGTACGATTTGCTCATTTTCTATTAATTTTGTTGCGTCAGCGGGACGCGCGTGATTGATATAGCGTTTTTTTATCATTAACGCTTCGAATTGCAACTTTTCAATTTGATTTACTTTAAAATAAAAACAACAATTGCGCGCTGCTCAAGGATGGAATTTATCTTTCGGATAAATTTATTTGCACTACGCGCCCAAGTTTTTCTTCGGTTTAGCGCGAACGAAAAAAGGAAAAACAACCGCTTAAAGTAAACATAAGCCTTTTATCATCATCTAATAACACCCGAAACAATATTTTTTGCCCTGTTAAATCTGACATATTGTTCTTAATTACTATTATCTACAGCGAACATACAGTTGTAAATTTTTGGATTTACAAATACACGCGCCGCACAAAAACAAACAAGAAAATTATAAGCCGTGTGCGTTTCTCATATGAATGAATCGGCTAGAAACTTGAAATGGTTAATGATAGTAAAGTATCACTTCTTTTATCATTTGATAGGATTTTAATGGCTGTTACAATCAATTCTATCAAACAAATCGTATAATTTACTTTTTTATAGCGTGACGTTTGGAAGAGGATATTGATGCTTTTAGCGTTTCAGAGTGTGATTTTAAAATTTACGTTAAATGTATTAATTTATTTAAGTGACTCTTCCTGAAAAAGTAATTTAAATACGTTTCACTGTTGCAGCGAGTGCATAAAATAACATGCTTGTCAATTATTGTAGTCATCCGCAGCGAAAAATCTAAATCTGTATGTTGATTATTGATGTTCACTTTTAGAAAAAGATGTACAATTATAGATAGTTTCCATTTAATGCCAATTATTAATAAATAAATAAATGAGGAAATTGTCGGTTATCTTGCCATTTTTCGAGTCTTCCTAAAAGCATGTTTAATTTGAATTTAAATATTTTATTGATACAACTTGCAGCATTTACAAGAATGGCTTTTTTCCGCACTTTCCCTGTTTTTCCAACACAGAAAATTTAAAAGACCTTGTTCTGTTACTTAACATTTTTATCGCAGTCAGCGTCTCCCGTTCCACGATTTGCATGGAGCCTATCTCAAAATTATCTTCACACATTTTCTTCAACTCGAAAAGTTGCTTTAACAGATACTGGAAAAAAATTTTTTAAACGAGTCTATGCGTAAATATTGAATAATATTTTATATCATTTTATATTTCTAGGTTAAAATACCATTCATCGTGTTGCAATGTTGATCGTCAAAGCTCAAATACTCTCTGTGCCAAATAGATACGAATAAGAAAAATTAATTAACTCTATTTAGATGATGAGCGGCATAATTTTGATGTCAACATAAATGCTTTTATTTGCTACGAAACTTTCTTACAATATTTTATTGCTTTCTTAATTCTAGTTGGGGAAGCACACACCCAAGATATTAATTAACATTTCGTTTGTCATATAATTGGGGTCACGGTCGAAATATAACCAACAATTTAGCTCATACATCTTCATTTTAAATAATGGGATGGCTTTTTTGACAAAACTATTTTTCGAGGGATTTTCATGGAGGAAAGATTTGTCACATTTATATTTTTTTATATTTGTGAGCTATTTTAAGTAACAATAGTTAGTTATATAATACATTTAAAGTTCGTAAATGAAAGACGAATTTATTTTATTGTATTTTGAATCGATTTTTGTAGTAGTATGTATGTTTTAATTCAGACAACATAACTTTTACTTTCTGCCCAGGAGAGCGTAAAAATTCGTCTCCTACCGCAACATCATCAGTTTGTTTAAACTACGGTATATGGAGGTGCTAGAGTAATCAACTTTTTAGAGTCTAAAACTTTAAGACCATGTTTAGCTCTTGGTAAACCATTTTATTAACAAAGAAGAATTCATTAATTTTATGTGCAGACCTTGCAATTTATTGTATTAAATATTATTTTTTTATACATATACTACAATACATTTCTCATTAGATGCATCTGAATGAGATATAGATTCCTCAAAAAATATATAAATTGTGGCATAGTTTGTTTAAATAATGGTATACGGAGGTGCTGCAGTAATCAACTTTGTGAAGCCTAAAACTTTAAGACCATGTTTAGCTCTTGGTAGTTCATTTTATTATCATAACAAAGAAGAATTCATTAATTTTATGTAGAGACTTTGCTTTTTATTGTATTAAATATTTTTCTATTAATCAATTATTGATTAAATATTATTTATTCTATATATTACAATACATTTCTCAGAATCTAATTAGCAATGAATGTACGCTCTTCAACGTGGTACAGATTCTGAGAAAAAATATCGCATTTCAATGCATTATCAGTTTATTTAAACAACGCTACATGAAGGAGCTACAGTAATCAACTTTTTAGAATTTAAAACTTTAAGACCATGTTTGGTAGACTATGGTATTAACAAAGAAGAATTCATTAATTTTATGTGCAAACCTTGCGTTTTATTATATTAAATATTTTTAATAATCAATTTTTGTTTAAATATTATATTTTTTATATACTACAATCGATTTCTCAGAATTAATTAGTATTGAATGTACACTCTTGAACGAGATACAGATTCTGCGAATATATATATTCTTTTAATGCGTTATCAATTGTTTAAAATAAAGTATATGGATGAACTACAATAATCAACTCTTGTCTCTTGGTAGACAATTTTATTATAATATCATAAGAAAAAGGAATTCATTAATTTTATTTGCAAGCCTTGCATTTTATTATATTAAATGTTTTTTATTAATCAATTATTGATTAAATATTATTCATTTGATACACTGGAATGCAATTCTCAGAATCTATAATAACTAACATTTCTAACTAACAAGCTCTTTAACGAGATACAAATTCTGCGAAAAATATCTTATTTCATTACATTTATATTGACTTTATTGTCATATAATAATTTAATAAAAATTCAACAATCGTTATAAAATTCGCCACAATTCCAACACTGGACATGAATGAAATTATTATTGTTATATACTAGAAGTATATATTTTGTATTAGATCTTATGGATAGAAGTACATTTTCATTTTAATGCACATAAATAATAAATTAATCTATGTAAATATTTATGAGTGCGCACAAATGCATTATTAGTGGAACGCAGGCAAGTTCATGGCAAAGTTCTTATTCTATATGTATACTGTATATTTTAAAGACTTTTCATTTTGTGCTTACCATACAACTGCTGTAAATCTTAATATTGAAGATTAGCTGTCCTGAAATGGCGCGCACACATGAAATATTGAATTCATTTATTCCCCTCTATCAGATGCTATATTTATTTATATATGTGTATTAGTATTATACCAACATCTACATATTTCAAACATCCAAGACGGGGGCGAGGCAGGGCGAAGCATGGCGAAGCCTTATTGGTTATGTATGAATATATAAATCCTGCATCGTTACCAACTTGTTCATTAATATTATTAGACTATCTGTTGTATTACTTTTCGGCTATGCATGGCATTTATCCTTATAAGCATTTTGAGTATTATTATTAAAGCGCGTTTTTAATGCCGAAATTTCGCCTTCTTGTGGATGAATTTATAAACAAATTAACGACACGAGCACTTTTTGAATTTCCTTACAAAGATGCTTTGTTTTATACGAAAAAGTTATGGAAGCGTAAAAATTTTATTTATATTATAAAATTTTTTCTTCTTGGGTTAAATGTGATAGGTTCATTAAACTTATAACGATGCCATAAAAAATATTTATTAAGATAGTGTAATTTATTCGCTTCATTAACCGTCATTAAGTAAAGTAATGTTTTATTAAATATTAATAATTAATGTTATTTTATTAAACATTCTCTTTGGCCATTAGCGCTTGAAAAAGTCAATTCTTTATTGTTTAATTTATTCAAATGTGTTTCTATTCTCTTTTCATTCATAATGATTATCATTAATTTTCAAAGGCGACGGGCGCAAATTCAATTCCGCTATTTTCCTATATATTGTTGCTAAGTCATTTTTTCTCGAAGCGAAAAACCGGCAGCAATGGCAACATAAAAAAAACAACAAGTAACTGATTGTTTGCACTTTTTCCAATCCACACAAGGCCCAAAAAACGACGGGAATTTCTCTCTTAACATTTTTCATTTGAATGACTTTTGCTTCCTGTTTGATTTGTCTGTTATTTCGATTCCATTCTTTTATTTTTTTTCCCAACAATAATTTCATCAAGCAATTTAAGAATATAAAAGGCTGTGCGAACGAATTATCAGCGAGCGTTAATGAAGCCCAACGCAGGCGCACACACAATCGCGCACAATTTATATTTATTTTGTTATTAAAAATGTAAATGCGGCTTTTGCTTATTGAATTAGCAATGTGGAAATTATTTCCTTTAGGCTAGTATATATTTAGTCCTTGCGATAACGAAATTTAAACCCTTATAATTAGCATCCTATTTTATGTAAAGGATTTCAACTAATGGAAGAAATTACACGGCTCCTCCACCACACATACTCTCCTCATCTGCATACTTTTATAGAATGCAAAATTTTTTAAACCGTTAACTGGCTCTTCAAAATGGATTTATTAAAATGTTACCTATAAAAGTTTAGGGCTAAAATGCAAATTTCGCTTTCACGAATGATTAATGTTACGAAACTGATGTTTTAATCTTTCTATTCTTCAATATCTAAACGGGGGCCGCGCATAAGATTTATTCTACCACAATATATTCAAAACATTGTGCAATATTTAATATTTTTATAATAATCAATATCTACATTCTACAACAACAACAACAAAATATGATAAGTTACAGGCCAAATTTGTATAAATCAGTACTTTATTTTCAAAGTATCACGAAACATTCTTGTTTTGCTGCTGTAGATAACTTCCTTTCCACACAAATGCGCGGATTTTGAATTTTGCTTTAGAAACGATTTTAACAATTGTTTCAATTTACCTTTCGATTAACAAATAGGGAAATTATAACTATTATGCAATATATATCCAACAATTTCCTACATAAAGTATCTAATTCTTTTTGTTGGCACTTTATAGAAATTAATTGATAGGAATATTAATTTTTTTACCTTATTCATATTTTAAAAATTGGTTCAATTTATCTTTTCATTAACAAATAGTGAAATTCTTACTATAATATAATATATTTCCAACAATTTTCTACACAGAGAGTCTAAACTTTTTTTATTTGACACTGTATAGAAATTAATTGATAGGAATATTAATTTTTTTACATACTTAAATGTAAAATATCTTATTCATATTTTATTCTTAGAATAAACATATTTCCAACAATATTTTTTACCGCATAAAAACATATTTATTTGATACGCCTTATAAAAGACTACATAACATAAAATATTGCTTCATTTAACAAATTGGTCCATTTCGACGAAAAAAAAAAGACACGTTTGCAATAACGATGAAAAAAGTTTGTTTATTTCAAATGAAAAGTTTTAAATATATTAAAGTAATTACTAAACAAGAGGAAAATAATCTAACAATTACGTGTTTTTTCAGCGTGTTTACTAATTAAATAATATCTTGCAGCTATTGTTTCTGTCACAATTAACTTTATTCTAACCAATTACAAAACAACAAGCAAACTTCTTTATTCTTTAGTTATTTGTTGTGCGATAAAATATAATTATTTCAAGTAAAATCAAAATTCTATGTTGAAAACTTTATTCAAAAGACTTAGACATAATTTTATTAGGAATATCTAAATTCAAAGTTATTTCAAGCACGTTCAAAGTTATTTGAGTGATGATAATTTTGGTCAAAGTTATTTTCAATATAATTATATAAGTATATATTTCAAGTTTTATCTGATCATAATAAAATTAATAATTTTGTTAAGTTTATGATGCGCATAATTGATTCATAACTAAACATTTTTCAAAATTGATAATCGATTAACATCATAACATTTACGTTTGCCTGCAAATTTGTATAAATATTATCCTATGTTATGTTAAAATAAGAGCTTAATTAGAATATCATTGCTTTGTCTAAAAACACATCAAAATCATTTGGTCGTTTATATGACACAAATAAATTTACTATCTATTGTGTGATTCCATAAGTTCGTGCCCGATTTGCGCGTTGCCAGAAACAATCCTTTTTGATTGTGCTGTTATCAATTTTATGATCATATTATTTACTCACATGAACTACAGATAAGCTTAAAAAAGTTAACTTAAATGAAGTTGTGTGCAGGGTTAGTATTCAAAATGGAAAATGATAAGTTGATAATGTCATATTATACGAACTCAAAAACGGAATGAGAGTTGGTAGTGCTACAAAAAATATTAAAGACGTTTAATTTGGATCGTGCTCTAAGGATAGTTAAAAAGTGGTTTGATTTTAATTAAAAACATAAAATTCGCTCTGAGTTCAGTTTGTTTCGTTGTCAGAATGTGCGGAACCCATATATCGAGTTACGAAGTAAAGCCAGATTTTTTTAAATGGCGAAATGCTGTCGATTTGTCAACATTGAAGTACTCAGCAATCTCTTAAGTCGAAATTCTTGGATTACTGTTCACCAAATCACGGATACAGTCAATTATTAATGCTGAAAGGTCGCGCAGCGCGAGGTTGATCGTTTAAACTGAAATCACCATTTCCAAATCGACCAAAACACTTTTTAACTGTTCTTAGAGATCCGAATAATCGTTTTTATTATTTTATGTAGCAGTACTAACACTCACACCTTTTTTAAATTCGTATAATATAACATGTCGCATATTCAACTTAACATCTTCCATTTTGGATACTAACCCTGCACATAACTTAATTTAGGTTAACCTCTTATTAAGCTTATGTTGACTCACTGGACCTGTAGTTCACTGTCAGGAAATAATATGATCACAAAATTGATAACAGCACAGTCAAAACAATCGAGAACGAACTTATGGAATCACCCAATATGTATGTTTATTTGTAATTCGCAAAATATAGCGCGCGCGCGCTATATAGGTATTTTTTCTTTGATTGTGAACATAAATCAAGCACACATGAATAACATACTCGTACATACACACAATATTTATAAATAAGATTATTTAATGCCAAGGACGTGGAGGCCGTGAACGCGCTTTATGCACTCGCACGAAATTCGATTTAAATTTAAAACATCACAAATAATCACATACATACACATATATCAAGAAAAAAAATTCTTAATTAGATAAGTGGCAACCAATTAGAAAACACGAATTCTTTTTATATGTACATTCATATATGACATTGATATTATTGCGCCGCGACGCTGCTACTTATATGCAATTCAATTAAGCGCACCACCATCTCACACCTGTCGCGCGAATTTATCATTACGTGAAACGTCCAAATAATTACGATTACATGTATTTGTAGACAAGTGTGTTTAATTTGCGTTAAAAATAGTAGTCGCACGCGCAAAAAAGTTTTCAATGTCGACGCGGCGCGCTTTTTTGCACACATGCATGAAGGAAAAACGTCATAAAAAACAAGCGTCGTTCGTCGTCCACTTTCTTTTGAGGATGATGATCAGTTGGCAGCGAAAATATAAACATCGTCTTTTTTTTGATTGACTCCGCATAAATATTTGCGATTGATTGATTTTTCGATGATTGGCACTCTCATACTGCATGTATGTATGCAAAATTGTCTAAAAATAGCGTTTACAAAAAATAATAATGGAAATGTGACAATAATCTAATAGATGGCACAATATGTCATCAATTAAAAAGTGATTGGTCATTTTCACTGCGGGTTTTGATTGATTGCGTATTAATTGGCAGTTCACATTATTCCAATAGTATGTCAGTCCAATGATCAAATCCAACGTAGAAATGGTAGTGGAATAATGTAGTGGAGTGCACTAGAACAGAGGTGTGCAATATTTTTCATTTTGCGGGCGAAAGTGCGGACTTAATTTTAGGTAAAAATTCACGAAAATCAGTGTAAACATCTAAAATTGCTTGAAAGAAATGCCAAATTTGCACATATTTGTACACTTTTGCACGAAATGTCTTCATTTTTATGTTAGATTTGCTTTTTTATCACAAATCCTTCGAAATGTTATTAGAAAATGTATAAGTTTGAAAAGATTTAATGAAAAACTTGCTAAAGACGATCAAAAATGGATTTTTTTTAAATTTAAATGTGACAATTATCCAGTAGATGACATAACATGCTATGATTAATGGGTTGCATATATTGAAAGTGTGACCAGTGTTTGATTGCGAAAGAGCGAGGCCTTAAACCAAAATCCTAATGTGGTATAAATTATATTAACGACTTTTATGACAAATGCTGGATAGACGAACATTTGGTACTCAATTGGCGCTTATCTTAAATTCGGTTGAAAAGCGTTGTGTTAGTTTAAAGGTGTGTAATTTATTTCCAATGTCGAATCCTTTCAAATGCGAAGCCCTAAGCTTTGTTTAACTCATGAGCAGCTAATCCGGCACTGAGTGTGACGATAATCTGATAAATGTTACATGAATTTTACCATTCCTCAAGCAAATTTTCAGTTTTGTACATATATATACATACAATATTTCGTATAACNTCTAAGCTTTGTTTAACTTATGAGCAGCTAATCCGGCACTGAGTGTGACGATAATCTGATAAATGTTACATGAATTTTACCATTCCTCAAGCAAATTTTCAGTTTTGTACATATATATATGTACAATATTTCGTATAACTTTGCTATAACGACATTATTTTCCACTCAACGCAATAATTTTCAATTAGCAAGTTTTGCATTTGATGAATTTTTGTGTGTTGTTTGGCGCGCAGTGTTCAATGTAGTAAATTTCGCACACGAAAACTTTTTACGAATCACTGTATGTGTGTGCATGTGTGCGTGTGCACGAGAAACTTTTCATTTTATTCCGCAGCATCGCCGCATTTAATTTGCAAACTATTATATAAAGGAAGGGGGTCTTTTTGCGCGCGTTGCGTTTCATCAACATCATCATCAGCCAGCAGCAGAACAGCA
>JARJDW010013429.1:0-16982 GCA_030264715.1 Adinopsis sp. GC000173
TGTTTGATAACTAAATGTATTTTGCAGCAGCAGCCGATTAATCAATTGCATGGCAAGTACAAAAAGCTGGTTGTAAACATAATGACTAAACCGTAAAAATTTGCAATTGTAATTGCACCGGTTTTTTTTATTAAATAATAATTTTGATTCATCATCAAATTAGAGTAATGAATCATGTTTATTACTCACAATTTCTTTCTGAATTGCGAGATAAATCACCGGTTTGCAAAACAATTAGCGCGCCGGCAAACTTAGTTTCTCGTACGCGCACACATACACACACACTGATGATGGGGCTGTTGGTGTTGTTGTTGTTGTTGTTAGAATATAAAATATCGATGGAAAAATGTGGCGCGGCCGATGCGCGTCCAACTTTTCGCCCCACATTTTCCGCATGCAATGAAAACCATCTGTTTCAATCGCCTGCTGCAACAACTTGCGATATCCTATCTCGGATAACAACAAGTATTGCGCCGCTCTGATGATGAAAAAGCATCGAAAAACTAGCAAACTTGTTGTATACTAATAACACATATTAAATTTGTTTCAAACAACCGGGGAGGAGAGAACGCGCACAAATTCGCGCTACAATCGAATTTTAAACGCTCTATTCCATCATTCTCCAATTACACATCGCATCGTTCGAAATATTCGTTTTATGTTTTCATTTCAGCATATTTAATTACATTTAAACACACTAATCTTATTTACTCAATAACATCGTTATATTTGCCTATAGCTGAAAATCGCAACGAAAACTAATAAATTAATCAGCGATCGACGAAAAGAAAGCGCAAAATAAAGCGGTAAATTTACGATGCAATGAAGGAAGAAAAAAGGCGAAGGCATAATCGATGAATTTGGCTTAATTGAGTTACGCCGATAAAAAGTTGCAACTTAAAATATCAGTTAATTGAAATTTAATTAAATCTACTATCGATTGTATTAAAAGCGGTCGCCTTGTGCGTCTACGTCATCGCATGCACGTAATACACACACACTCGCATACATATATAGAGAAAAAGTGTTTTAAACGTCGGTTTCGGCGGATCAATATCCCATGCGAACGTCCCTTGGAAAATGCAGTCGAATTATGTAATTCCATGCCGTCGTCGTACACACCAACCATATGGCATCATATCATAATTGGGAAAAATTAGATTGTCAAGCAGCAGGAACATAGTGCGACATCGTTTTTAAGCGTGCACTTTCCCACGAAAAATGCGCAAATCATCGTATTTAATTAACTTCGCAGCTGATGATTTGCAGCCCCTGTAACAATTTATTCATAGTCAAATTAAACGATTATGTTATAGTTCTAAGTAGTAGTGAATCTATGTCTGCTCGGCTCAATTAAGCGATATCGGCGGCTATATACTGTACTGAACGAATTTATCTTCATTGCGCTCCGTGCGTTTTTTGCCCGTAACGCCGTTGATTTATCGTTCGATTAGAAATTGAAAAAAATATGGAAATGGCGAACTATTACCTCCAAATTGTGATATTTACCAAATTGCGCTCATAAAAGCGGCAAACTTCGTGCGTTAACGTTGCCCGAATTACGCTAATAAATCTACGGCATCAAATTTTAATTTAATCAAACGCAAAAATCGCACCCGGCGACCGAGACACTGTTCGCATTTGTTCTTTGATATTTGTCCCTTGCTTTTTTCGTACGTGCGCAAAATTTCTTCTTCCCTCGTCTTGGCCATTAAAATTTCATACGCTAGAAAATGTTTTTAATTATTAATCGAAATATGAAAGCTAATGCATGCCAAACTTACGCGATGCTGCAACTTGCAAAAGTTACAAACTTATTTACACTATTTCCTTTAGTTATTCATGTAAGAATTAAGTTATATTCAATTTTCCGTTGTAGGCTTAATTATCGGCGATCTCGGCTCATCGTCCTCTTTACCTCTGCATTTTTTGCGTCCGTCCATTAGTCGGGCGGTAAATCTTCGCTGCTAATTTATCGTTTTGCATTCATAGTAAATATTTATTACGGTCGTTGGCATGACTTATTCGCATGCCGTGACGCAATAATTCACGCCGATCGATTCGGCATCACGTCGCTTCGATCAATTAGCAATCTGCTAAAGAAGTTTTTGGTTTTTCGGATACACGCCAAAAAAGGGGATAGGTCACTTCTTGTTTGCGCGTGAAAAGTTTAAGAGATGAGCTCGCATGACTAAAAAAATGATGGCCTAATTTTTTTTGTAACAAAGAATTTTGAAGACAAAAGTAAGAACATTTTTTTTGAGTTTACATCTGCTTCAATTAAATTAACATATCATATCAAAACATAACAAAAAAAACCCTATTTATTTCCCAAACATTGTAGTATTAATAACAGTTGTGTTTAGGGCTGGAATAACCAATAGAGAAATTAGACAAATGTCTAGGGCCCGTAATTTGAAGGAGCCCAGATTGAGACGGCATCTCCTTCATTTCTTTGGCAAATTTTTATGTATGTAAGTGATATGAAAAGTTTCCAGCATTCTAAGCGTTGTTTTTTAGTGCTGCTTCACGTTTTTGCCATTTTTCGTGTTCCCTTGCCAATTTTTTGTGCCTTTTTACAATTTTTTTCATGGTTTTCGATTTTTGTGAAAAAGCATAAAAACAGAGAAAAACTACAAAAAGTTGTAAAAAAAACACGAAAAAGTGACAAAATCATAAAGAAGTCGTAAAAAATGATTCGTTTTGAAAAAAAAGCGCTCGGAAACCTTTCAGACCATCCTATTATTTGTGCACCTCCCTGAATTCGAAAGGAGCCGAATTTTCTATTTTGTCCAGGACCCTTTAAAGGCTTAATCCGGCACTGGTTGTTGAAGTATAAAGTAGCGAATATGTTATAGCGTTCTACTCACATATAGGATAATTGTATGATGCTAGATATTATTGAACGATAATAGAAAACCACTTCTATACTAGCTATATGCATTTTTAGAATTTGGGAGTAGAACACGACATTTACAATACAGCGTTCATGTAGAAAATCAAGATATAAAATTCCTTAGCGTAATAGGCTTATAATACAATCAGCTTCACTCTGCAATAACGGGTTAAGAAATTCAAAAACGTTGTGAAAGATTGAGCACAAAAGCCAATGATTATGTAAAAGTCTTTCGGTTATAATTTAATACCAATAAATTAAAAAAATAATTCATGTGTATAATTGATTTACCCTAATATTTATTATTTACTCTCTATTTTGTTTTTCGCATTTGAAGTAAACTCTATTGCCTTAGAATTCATAAACGCGCTTTAATATATTGTAAATGCTTTATAGTAGATTACACTGAAAGTTTTGAAATATTTGATGTACAGATATCGCTGCTGCTCCCAGGAGCATACACTATTGCAAGCACTACTAAAACGACTGGAAATAGAAATAAATTAAAGATTTGAATAAAAAGAAAAACCTCTTAAATATATTATCAACTTTAAAAACAAAACGTCTATTTTTAACTTTAAAATTTCATTTCAAGTTCGTAGAGTCAAAGAAATTGAATTCCTAAGTTGGAATAAGACATAAATAACGCAATTAAATGTGAAATATGAAAGCTCCTTTAAATAATAAAAACATCAAATCGGATGTTAATAATATAAAATTTATCATATTTGGCTAACCGAGTTGGTTGATTTTGCCATCCAGTAATAACATTTCCTTTCGTGTCTGTTTTCTCTAAGAAAATTGTCCCTTATGTTTTCAGATAAATAAAACATTAGAACGTTTACATTTCCATCCTGCTTGAAAATCTCTGGTTGGGATTTTGATGGAAAAAAAGACAACGGCCATCGTTCGCGTGATTGTTTTTCCATTGTATTTTTATTCATGTAAATTACAATAAAATTTTTGCTACTACTAGAAGAGAAAACAATGCGTGCGTAAGGCCTATGACAAATAAAAGTATAATGATTAAATTAGTGGTTACTTTTCACGTGTTTACCTAAAAATGATGATGTATAATTAATAAAATGATCGATAAATACAGAACCATCCAGTTTACATAGTAAACTTGTAAAAAAAACTGTTAGCAAGTTCATGAACAACGAGATACAATTACTTTTCATTTTTTTGTTTGTTTGTTTAGCGTTTTAATAATTTTTTTATAGTTTTTTTTTGGTAAAAAGCGCGCACAGTTTTTTTCAGCTTGATTTTGTATAAACCACAAAAAAAACAATATTTACAGACAAATCGCATAAAATAATGATTAAAAATGTCTTAGTATGATACAACGAAGTTCACCTCCTCATCAGTTTATCACATGAAATTTAAACAAACAAACAAAGTGAAATTAAATTGTAACAATTTATATAGAGTACCAATTGTATGGCAGTGATAAACTATCAATTATTGCACTAACACAACAAAATTTGGTTCTTCGGATTTGCAATTATAAGTAGCACAGTTGATGGACAGAGGAGAACATAACTAAACAGCTACCACGTAGCGGTTTTACAGATTAAAATTATAGTATAACGACACATATAGTCTTACAACTTAAATAATAAGAAACTTATACAATAATATATTAATATTTGTTTTATATATATTTATAAATTATATGTTTTAGTAGAGAAGCCTGATGCGATCTCGGCAGGGCTGAAAATTAGAGTGCAACGACGCGGTGTGCTGCGCGCGATAAAGCTCGCTTTGATTCTCTAGAAAAAAATGTATGTGTATGTGTTTTACAAATACCCAACCATGTAATTGCGGGATAGTTGGCCCATGCGACGTCTGCGACCTGCAACATCAAACAAATGACAAATTAGCATCGGCTGCAAATTGATCCAAACCAAAGTGCGCGAGATTTAGAATGAGTGACGACATATGAATTTTGATTGAACGTTTGGTGCGTTTTACTACCCTGTATAACTGTTTATTAGCGCGTCGCAAAAGCTGTAAAAAATCACGGATTAGTATCATCATTGTTGTAAATATTTTAGGTTGCAAACACGTTTACGATGATTGATTAATAAATTTAAACATGCCATACATCTCAACAGCATGCACACGGTGCAGTTAGTCGTTTAGTTGATTTTGTACACACAATTGTGGTAATAAACTGATTCAATTTATTTTTTTATTGCTGCAGGAAAGTGCGAAAACAATGCATGTTTTTTTCTTAATAATAAATCAGCTACGTGGATTCTCAATTTAATAATAAATTGTCTGGCCGCAAAGCTTTTCGGTTTACTTGCAAAGTGCAAGCAAGTTGTGTAATATTTTACGTTTACATAGATACCATAAATGAACTTTACTCATTATTTTTAAGTTAAAGAAATTTTTAATTTATCTATACCCTAAAACAAAAACAAAATATCAAAGAAACTTCAAAAAGATGTAAGTACAAAAAAGAAATGATAAGATTTTTTTAGTAAATGCTTCGTCCATTTTCAAAGCGATTGCTGATTGTGACATCTTGAGAAGTGAGTATATTTTTGCATGAAAATTTGCGTTTTTGCAAGATAATTTCCCCATTTCTAAAGACTCAAAAGAATAAAAAGAGAAACAATCATTTTTAATCGATTGCCACGAATTTGTCAAAAAATTTGATCATTATTTTTAAATATAAATATATTGGCACGTTTCTTTTTTTAGATTTTATTAAAGAAAAGTAAAATTAACCTTTTTCGGATCTAATTTATTACGAGGCACTAGCCCGGGGTGTGTAATCTGCAACGGGCTCTAAAATTGCCATTCTAGTACAAAATTTGTAAAGCAGATCGTAAGTATTACAATATATTTTACGTAGGCCTCTTAAAGGCTAATATCAAATTGCGTTAAAGCTAAACAAAATTCAAATTATTTTGAAATGACGTTACTTATGCTGATTTTTCTTCATTGTTTGCTTAAGAATCAAATAAATTTGAGATAATTTAAAGACCCAAACATGCAATCCAATTTTATTTTTAAATAAATTGTCATGATTTGTTTATTAAAAAAAACGTGCATTCTTTACGGCGTCCTACATTTATATTCGCGGTTCGGATCTGCGATAGGAAAATGTAACGATCCATCTTTACGTACAGCTTTCATGGATCGGCATCAAGCAGCCGTAGCTTATTCAACGCGCTGCGTCGCGTATATTGCTTGCGATTTCTCTTCTTCTACACATTTATACAATAAAATATAGTGAATTAAAATAAAAAGAGATACGTACGTTATTGCGACAACAGCGCACTACGAGCTGGTCGCTCCCAGCCGAGACAGGCGGCGTTCTGTGAACAGAGAGGACACCACAAATTCAATTGACACACTGGGGGGAAAAATTACGCTAATCTACCACAACAACAGAAAAACAAAACCAAACAAATGGCAGAATCAACAGCGATTTATCAACAATTCATTGGTGATTGTGCCTTGTTGTTGGTTATTTAAAAAACCATGCCGACAACTTGTTAGATTAGTTTACACAGCATACATTGTATTTTAAGATTTACTAGTAGATTGATTAGTTTTAATGTCAGTAGAGAAAAAAAAACCAACTAATTAACGTCGGTACGTCAATGCAATATGAAATGAGTACCAAAGATAATGATGATTTTATGCGCAAATAATGAAGCGATCCTGCTAAAAACCTACAATGATTAATTCAATTCAATAAATTAAACAGCCATGATATTTTAACGCACATTTATCTAAAACGTAAAACGATACCTAAAGTTTTGTTTTATATACGATAATTATATAAATTATTATGCTAAATGTTCATGTGTGTGTAAATCAATCCCTGGCATCTGCGAAAATGAAAAATCACAAAATGAGTAATGATTTAGCGGATTGTATGTATGTACAGGAGGAGTGTGTGCAAATGCAAACTTTTTTCCGAGTTCGAAATTCGTTGTCGTTGAATCGACAACAGTACATTGTATATTCAAAGCTCTCTCGGATGTGTTTTCGTTAAAGGATTTGTCATGCAAACATTTTTGCGTCGATATGGGCACGAAAATTCGTTTCAATTCGCTGGCGCGCATTGAGTGAGTGTGTGATTTATTTTCATAACCAACACCCAGCACACATTAATACAGTTTTCAACTGCAGGAGATTTTCATTGAGGGAGAGAATTATTACACTTTCCGCACTTTGGCATATTATAAACCCACAAGCGTTTTGTCAACAGAGAGAAAACTTAGATCATGATCAAAAAAATGAACAATGAGAGCAAGACATATATGGTAGAATAAAAAAGCGCTTTGTCGTAAACTAAAATAAAATAAAAAATAAGCGAAAACGTCGTGCATGCAATTAATCTAAGCGAAAGCATGCCCAACTTATAAAGTGTACGTTTGTATACCAAAACAAGAAAAAAAAACAAAAAAATTACAACAAATAAAAATGTGTGTTATTCGTTCTCAGTTCGTTTACGCATCACGTATGTCACGTAAAATCCGATATGAATCGTCTCATTTCACATAGAATTTTTGCTGCCTGATGTGCCGCCTATTTGTGTATTGTGTGTGTGATAACAAAAATGAGAGAGAAAAAATGTATATCTATATGCGCCCCAAACTGAGTCCCGTGGATACATACATGTTTTAGTAACAAAATACGTGACTCATTATTACCCCGATTGCAAGTGCATTCAATTAATAAATTGATTGTTTACGTTAAAATGTAATGCTATGTGCCGCCGCCGCCACACAAATAATTCGCACAAGCACAATTTATCATCGCTATAAATAAAGCGTCGGTTTATTATAGAAAAAAAATGATTATGAAAACAGCTGTCGGTCGCTGAGATTCATATATTTTCACTGTCCAAATGTATGTATGCGTGTGGAAAAATCAAATAAACGAGTGCAAAATATAAATATTGCTCAATGTTTTATTTTAAGGACGTTAGGGATACGCGCAATTTTAATGATTTTGGTGCAATGAACTTATTAGCAGCGGGCCGAGGGTGGAAAATCAAGCACGTGTGGCGCACTTACAATCAAGCTAATCAAAGTCATCAGTCAGGTGTTGTCAGGTTGTGGTATTAAAAAATAAGAAAAAAACATTACAAAAAATGGAACAAAAAAGGTTTTGTTAAATGTTACACTGCACGACAGTAGGTACCTTCTTCACTTTATGAGGGGAGTTTTCCTATGGTTAAAGAATCGGAACCGCAATCGCAGTGTTAAGTCTTTGCGAACTATGAGGAAAGAGAATAATAAGTCAAATTTAATGGGAGTTATGTTGACTATGATATACAACATGTATAACAAATGAAATTTAATATAATGTATAGAATGTGTACTTTGTGGCCTAAATATAAATAGAATTATGTTACATCGCGTTAATTTCGCTAGTAATTCGCTAAAAGAATGCAACTAAACAAAAATCAAAAATCTGTGTGGGATTTGCGCTTGAATTGTTTTGGCACCAGCAAGGTCCCTTGTTGCTGGTCGCTTTCCCATCGTATAATAAAAAAAAGTAAAAACAAAAACTCGTATTATTATAGTAAAAAAGAAAAAGAAAAATTAGAAACCAAGTGAATTTGCGTTTTGCTTGTTTTATATTTTTTATTTTTGTAAGGGACCACTACTCACGCAATTATGCCGCTTGATCACAATTGCTCAATCTTAACTGCGGCACCAGTTTTATCGAGCGTTATCTTGTAATTTGCTTTCACACGAACATCTACAAGCGAAATTAACAGCTAACCACCAAGAATCAAAAAAATTTCAGATTCAGCAAAGCCCGAAAGACAGCTTAAAACAACAGCTACCTTTCACTTTACTGAATGTTTAATACGTTTACAAAAAAAAAAGAAGCAAGCAGCAGTAAATTTCGACAACATAATAAATAAAAAATAATTTGTTTTCATTTATTCATCTAACTAGGGGGAGATTTTGTTGTTGGCGGAGACAAGAGGGTGGATTTATTTACCTTAAAACAACTAAATAATAAAATAGAGGAAGGCAGAGAAGCAGTGAAAAGAAAAATAAAACCTAAATCATAAAAGAAAATTATAAAAGCAAAATTATAAATAAATTAGGTGGAGGACGGCAAACGATACGTTTGCACTTATTCTGTAAAAAAATCATTTAAAAAAATATTCATAAAATTAACCCCAAAAAACTATTATACTATGACTGAATATCACCGTATTTTCACCATGGTTTTATTAATTAGATAGATCATCTTACTTGTGTCAATGTTACGTTGTAAATGTGTGGCAATACGATGACGGGCATCGTTGTACTCTAAATGCAAGCCCAACCTCAGCAGCGTTGGATTTTTCTCCACCAGCGCGGTGATTTCCATCTCTATCTTATTACCCAACACTTGTGACCTCTAAAATATAGTCATTTAATTAATTAGCGTACATGCTATGTAAATGATAAAAACGCACCTGATTCGAGGCTCTAAACTCCTCCACCGACTTCGTTTTCAACAACGACTTTACTAGACGAACGATTCCGTTCGGCGAAATGAAGTTCGTCTCGACGTTGACCACGCGCAACGTATTGTTCTTCTCCAGCGCATCGGCGAGCCGATTCGCATGTCGATCACTCAGCGCGACGTTCGTAAGCGATAGACATTCGAGGTGCGTGTTCTCCTCCAGCGCTTTGAATAGACTCTCGAACTTATCGTCCGAAATGTTCTATTACGTAATTAATGCAAAATTAGTATCGCTAACCGAGAAATGCGTATATGTAGTATGTTACTTTAATGTTGTTGAAATTGACGTCGATCAGTTTCGGGTCGTCGTCCTGTATCTGTTTTATAGCCAGTTCGGGGTCGGTGTTGTTTGGCGGTTCAGCTGGATATAGCTTTTGCTTCGACGCCTTTGTGATGCCGTCCCAGCCGAGACCGACCGGTTGGCCTTTGTTCAGCAGCGAGGCGTGATACTGATCCTGATTCATCATCGAGTGGAAACCAAGAATAGCTAAAAATATCAACAATTTAGCTACGATTTTATTTCAAGCAAACAAAGTCGCCGCTTATTTCGCTTAAAATGCGCCTTACTAACTTCATTCTATAACTATAAAAATAACCAGCGATTTTGTAATTAGAAACAAGCTATAATAGTAAAAATACAGCTTCAATGCGATATTTAAGACGTCAGTGTGCTCCCAAACCGCATTATTAAAGATTTGAAGTGTAGCTATTTTAGATATTAATAGCAACAACCAACAACGAAATGAAATGGATGTTGCCTGCATGCAACTGCAACTAATCACCTGCTAAATCAATGATTTCTTCTTGTGTTGCAGCACTCAAGGCGGTTTCATACTCATCACCCAAATCGATTGAAATTTGTTCGGTGGCTTGTTGTTCATTTGCAGCCGGTGGCGGTGGTATCCACTAAAAACACATGCAAGTATTAGTCTATCACATACAATCGAAAATCGAATTCTTTGCAATACTTTTTTGCCTCTAATCGTTCCAGGTACATAAGGCTTCAATTCTGGTTTGTCTGGCGTCTCCAACGCCTGTTTATTTATGTGCTCGATTAATTGTTTACGGTTTAACGGCCCTGTGGGATCCTTCTCGCACTCGTAGCTGCACCGCTGCGATGGCGGCAAAAAGCTATCCTACAATTCGAATTGATATTAGTTAAGATTTTATGTGGAATTATTGAATATCTTACGTCGGGATCGACTTCCTTGGATAATAGAGTGATTTCTTCTGGGGTTAGTTTGGAAAGCAGCTCCTCCACATCGATTTCATCGTACTCGCTGAGATCCTTGCCGTATAATTTCGCTGGTGTGGTCATCGTTGTTGTGGTGGTTGTGGACGACGTCTGTAAAACGTGCACAATTAGCGCAATTCAAACACCACCTGCTGTTTGCTGCAACGATAAACGATGTACGAATGGCAATGAACGGTTTGCACCTTCTAATACGTACAGCAAAATAGATTGTTAAATTCTCGGTGATTGTTTCCACACCCAAATAGTATTATTGTGTCTGTGTACACCTCTAGCACGACAGTCTGACCTTAATTTTTCTGAATCATCTGACAGATCGATAATCATTCAAATGAGCAAGATAAGGATAGATAAGCGTTTGAGGTTGGTATTGTATGTTTACAGAAACACGTTTGTGGTGTGAAGTTGTTGATGCACGTTTGCTAAATGAACTACTTGTTTAGCGCAACAACATTTTTTGCATTCATTTAAATAATTGAATTAAAAATTTATGATGTTTGTGTGATTAACATGAAATTACTGTTATGCTAGAAATGAATAATGCTGCGAAATGAATAATTTATCGCTGATTAAGAAATGACGTACGTTTGATTGCGTTGCGCATGGCATAACGGTGTAGGTTAGGAATGCGTTTTGATTATTATTATGCCGATTCGATTTTGTCAAGTACATACAATAAAACTTTCATTTTTTTCGTAATGATTGCGTCGCTTTGTTGTTGTTAATTATGTAATCTCAAACGTGGACGCATTCCAAGTTTGCAAAACAAAAAAAAAACATATAAGTATATGTATATGTATGCGCATTGTCTGAAATGACGTGCGGTTGTAATTGCTCATCTTGTTGCACACCTGAGTGCGGTGCAACGAAGGTCACGGTTTGCGGCGCGCGCGAAAAGCAAACCGCCGGCCACAGCCACCGCCGCCGCGTTCGCCGGTGCGTCGTCGCTTTGTAGTCTGGTCGCCGGGGGCCGGAACACGCATTGCTGGCATTAGCCCAACGCGCTATACTTGGCGATCTCGTTCGCAACGGTCGATTATTTATAGTCGTCCAGAAGCGGCCAGTGGCCTTCCTTCGCGCGCACAATATGGGGACGCCCGTGACCTACAGCATTTTCATTCACACCTTACGAATGCAGCAAGCCACCCTCCGCTAATCATCGCGCATTATTATGGCCTCGCCGCCATCGGTCGAGCGCGATGCGAATAAAAAAGCGCAAGCTTCACAAAAACACACATACTGATCGTCGCCAACAATAAAAATACACATTTTAGAAATAGAAATTTTGCATTTTCGACGTGCATTCCAAAAAATACAAAAAGCAGCAAATAGCAAAGCATGTGAGAGAGAAAGAATTAAAAAAATTGCTTACAAGCGACGTGTGAGACTAAACAACGCCGTAAAATTGCGAAAAACTGAACAAACTGCAGTTAGTAATGCATTTTATTTAATGAAAATAAAAAACAAAACAACAACAAAAAAATAAAAAACCAGTTTTCCACATTAATTATCAACACTTGTTGATTGCGTAATGCGCTGCATATGCATTAATTTCTCGTTTCGACGATGCTAATTTTAAAATCGACACTTGTTGATATAATACTATGTACTACATCTCCGAATGCGAATCGAATATTTTTGTGGAAAATTTGTATGTATGCGTATGCATAATATGTTTATTTTTGCGACGCTCATTAATTTCGACGCCATCAATCAGTTCGATGTGTGTGCGTATAATTAATCATTTGAGTAATCGACTACAAATTTTTATTTTTGAGCGTGCCGCAAAGTTAGTAATACGCGCGCTTTTTATTTTATTGCAAATGCGCGTATAATATCTATTTGATCTTTTTCGAACCACTCGCTTTTTATTTCTTTTTCATGTTGCGCAACAGCACGATATTAGTTTTAATTAGCGTGGTGATGTGTCACATGTCGACGATGAGAAAATTGGTTTATTTCAATGATCTGACGCATTGTAATAATCCGATTCGCTCTTTTTACACGATAACGCACACTAGAGATGTGCAAATGGGAGGAAATGGGACTAATCACGTTCATTGCAATAATGCGATTCTGAGATCCGTTTCTTTCAAATCCGACTTTTTTTATTAATAAGTAAACAAACGAATGAATGATACAGCACACTAGAAATGTGCAAATGGGAAGAAATTGGAGAGATTCACTTGAATCGAATCTTCTTCAAGCACGATATTAGTTTTAATAAGCGTAATGTATTACATGTCGAGATGAGAAAATCGGTTTATTTAAATGATCTGACTCGCGGAATCACGTTCATTCTTTGGCTCTTTTTGCTAATAAGTAAACGTAAGAATGAATGATACTGCACACTAGAGATGTGTAAATGGGAGGAAAGTTTGAAGGACCCAATGAGACTCATAGGCCGGGATGGGATCAGTTGTCATTTAATTTTGCTTACGATTAGTATTGTAGAAATAGTCGGGAAAAATTGAAAATAGTTGAAATTAGTACTAAATAGAAGCATAGGAACCTAATGTAATTATGGACGTAAATAAAAAGTTGCCGTGTCTTTCCCATCTAATCTGAAATCACCTGATCCTGACAGACTGCTATCATAAGTTTGAGATCCAAGCGGGCCACTGTGCTTATGAGAACCAATAATTGGTATTGGAAGGAAGTGAAATTAGGATAGGATGGATGGGAATTGCAAATAACTAATTGGGTGTGGTTGGAATGATAATAGATATTTAGTCCTATGCACATCTCTACTCCATACTAGGTGTTAATGTTGAGAAAACTATTATTTCGTTATCCTTTTTATGGTATTGCCTTTTGTGCTTATTAAGTAGATAATATTTTAATGATAAAAAGGTTGAATTCGTCTAATGAACAAAATAAACTAATGTAATCGAAACAATATTTCTATTTCTATTCTTTATATGATTCCTATGATTCGGATCAGCTCATTCATATTAAAGATTCACCTCAAATTAACAGTTCGTTCATGAACGACCTATCGCTAGTCACATGTCTCGCGACCTGGCGTAATAATATAAAATGAATTAAGTTTGAATGTAAGTAATAATAATGCAAGTTTGTTTTTCGGCGACCAAAAATTATGATAAAGATAAAGTCGTTGCATGAGTTTTAAGGCGCCATAAATCATTGGAAATGTAATAAACGTAGAAAACTGGTTGTAACAAAAACAAAATGTTTTCATTTGTTATTTTCGAATTGAAGTTAACAACTTGCAGTTCTCTAAGTGACTAGCAAAACGGAAATGTGTTTATAAACGTAGAACGATTTCTATTACACATTAATTTAACTTGCGTTTATAAATTTGCGCATTTTTTGGTTAATAAATTCATCAGCTTTCTGTGCTAAAATACAATATACAACGACTTGCTTTCTTTATAAAAAATAAAAAAATATATAGTCGCTGGAAATAATGTTAAAATCTTAGCATAATATTCATGATATTAAACAAATCACTTGTACTATAAATTGATTGTATTTTGAAGAAAATTTATATACAAACACGAGTATATAGGTGCATTTATCAAATGCTCAAAATTGCATTATGCTAATTAGATATGAAAATCTTTGTGGCTTTAATTGTATAAATTTTTGTGCGAATGATTATTTATTTTATATTTACTTAGAGTTATCTACCAATAAGTAGAATAATTTATATTTTGATATATGCACATAGTGAAAGATATTTGAAATAACACAAAAAACTAAAACCAATATTATGACAAAAATAATGGATTTCCGTTTTTGATTCTTAAAAATTGTTTGTGAGAATAGTACCTACTGAGAATTGTTGTGTGCATGTCATTTTATCAGAAAAAATCCTCTTAAACTATTACATTTTCCAGTAAAGAAAAACAAACTTCTATAAAATGGCAATAACTTAACATAAAATATAATATAAGTAATAGTATTTTATTTAAAAAGTAATAAATTACGCTTTTATGATCATCGTTTGCAATGAAGCCAAGTATTTGAGCAATTTTAGAATAAATCCCAAACAAACGATAAATTTTTAAAGTGTTTTTATCTAATCAATAAACAATTCAAGTAATGCAAAACAAAAATAATACTTCTATCCAAATACCTATTTACATCTTATAGATAAAAAAATGAGCGATTAATAGAAAATTAATTTCATGTTATTTCTCTTTACTTTTCCACTAAACAGTAAAATTCCACTCTGCTGATTAATAAATATTACATTAAATTGCAAAATGTTGCTAATTGAATTAACTGTTATTTAATGCACATTTAAATTATTGCAAAGAGATAATCCACCAGCGATTATTTTCAAATCAGCTAAGAAACAACAACAATTTGTCTGTGGCAAAAGGTTAATTTGCAATACACTTAACGTAATTAACAAAAAAGAATGATTATGGCAATTAAAAATAATGTTCAATAAAATACATAAGATCATTAATAAAAAACTATCAAATACATTTATTTAATATAAGTAATTAGCAGGTTAAGTAATTTTTCTGACAAATTCATATATTTACTTCAAGAATTAAAAAATGGGACTCATATTTAATGAGTTTTTGCGTAATTAAAAAGAAATGTTATTAATTTTATGTAGAAATAGTGTCAGACAGATAAAAATTTAATGTGAGTCATTAAAGTTACATGGACTTTTTTAAATGTTTATCAACAACTTTAGTGATTCTTACGATCATTTTTAGACTAAACAAAAATGTCGCCGATCTAAAAAAATTATACAAAGGAATGGTTTTTATTATATTTTACGTAAGCAATATATTTGTTAATAATATAGGTTTTTATATAATTTAGATAAAATTGTATAGAATTCTGTACATAAATTCAAATTTTTATATTCGAATTATTTTTTTATATGAGACGAATATATCTTAGCATCCATAAGGATACTTGTCCGAAACGTTGAATTAATATTTACAAAGAATGTATTGTAATAAAAATCATTTTTATATTTGAAAAGTTGGCGTAAATTAGTTAAAACAAACACCTCATTCAAATTTTTATAAATTCTTTAATAACAGATTAATTTTGTTGAATGTGTTTGATATAATTGGCAAGATTTTATAGAAATATTTGGAAAAATATAAAAACAACAGATAAAAAATGTGTCTATTAATAGATGCGTTGATAGAACGTTGGACTAAATATATAAACAATGGATTCTAATTGAGACTATTCGCCCACCTCTTCAGAAAGGTGCTGTACAACTTATATAAAAACTAGAAGGAGCCCGTTGCAAGCAATTCTTAAGCCTTTTTTGTAAGCAAGGGAGAAAGTTAGGCATGTTTGTAGGGAGTGATATTTATAACGACTGAGAAACTAATTTGCGCCCTTGATGTTGGAAAATTTCAACCTCACATAACTCATACTCACTTAATTGTTTGAATAGATTATTGCCTTCGATTTTATGAATTAAACAATATTGGAAATTAGCAACATTCTTTTAATAACTAATTAAATCAAACTTACGCAATCATTATCAATTTGTCAAATTTAATTGGCACGCCAATTTGAATGACATCTGATCAGAATAAACATATTGTCATGACGACGACGTAAACAAAATTGTCATGCTGACGATGCCGAGAATCCGGACACCTACACATTCATACATATACATATATAGATATATGTAATTATATTTGAAAAATTTGTGCTAAATTTATCATTTTTTAATCGGAGATTAATTTTTAATGTGTGTCACATAATTAGCAAGAATTTATAGAAATATTTAGAAGAAAAATAAAGACAAAAGATAAACAAATGTATTTAATAATAGGTAAAAAAACACTCGATTAAGAAAAACGTTATCAAGTGGATAGTAATGTACTGATTAATAGAAAACTTTTATCTAAGCTTTTAAACAAAACAATAATTTAGTGATTTTTGCAATCATATTTAGACCAATTTGAGAAACTTCAATAATCGCACACAAAGTACTAATTTTGATGGGAAAGTTTGGGATTCATTCCTATTCTATTACAATTCTTGCCCCATTGCCGTAAAATAAGTATAAGAAAGTTATCCCATGAAAAATTAAAATTAAATAAATAAATAAATTTTAAAATTAGTTGTATTATAAATAACACATAACTTAAACAGTTTTATAATTTTGTGGAAACATAAAATGTGTATTAAGACATCGAAAAAGTTTGTCGATGAGGATTTTCTAAAAATCGCTGGACGATTAATCCACCGGCGCGTCGTCCAATAAACCCAAACAATTTATGTGCGACAAATCGGTGCAGAAGAGGAAGAAAACGCAGAGTAACTAGGCCGAAATGACATCCGCGAAGCATGTGCAGCAAGCACAAACTG
>JARJDW010013434.1:0-23218 GCA_030264715.1 Adinopsis sp. GC000173
CATCGCATCACATTTCGTCGATATATACGCGCGCTGGGACGTGTCTACGCAATATGTGTATACCTATATAAACAATTTTGATTTTAAATGCGCTAACTGTAAAGCGATTTGGTAGTAAAAATGCATCCCGACCTCCAAATCTACTTTTTTGCTGATAACATTTATAAATTACAATGCAGTTTTTTGGATGTGTAGGTGGGTGTAAGGTGATATATATATATATATATATATATATAAATGCACTTATATGCTAGGCTGCGGGAAAGTGCGCCTCATGCGTTTAATGCAAGATTTATTATGTTTGTGAATGTGGAAAAATGTTAACCGCATACATTTATTGATGATAAATTTTGAATATAACAGCGCTGACTGTTTACGGATAAAATACTGATAACTAAAACTGTTAATAAACTGTAATTGCACGAATGCAAGATTTATAAATATTTAAATGTTACATGTGCATACACAATCTATAAATTCGTCATTGCAGGTGGTTTAAAAACATTGACTTCCTAAAAAGTATATTGGATATTTTCTAAGTATTTGCTTTATAATAATTTGCAAAAAAACACTTTTTTTCATTTTTAAAAATTTGTAACTGTAAATAAATCTCTAAGCTGCAATGGCACGAATAAATAAATGATATACACAATCTATAAAAACATTATTGGAAGTTTTAAATAAAAAGTANAATTTGCCAAAAGAATACTTTTTTTCATTTTTAAAAATTTGTAACTGTAAATAAATCTCTAAGCTGCAATGGCACGAATAAATAAATGATATACACAATCTATAAAAACATTATTGGAAATTTTAAATAAAAAGTAAAATTTACTGTTGACAATGTTACTGATTTTAAAATATTTTAAAAAATATGTTTTAATTTAATTTACTTATTCTACATTTTTTGCAACAAACTGATCCCCAAAAATTTTAAATGATCACTATAACAAACATGCTTTCGTAATTTAACTGCTTATATGTTAATTCCAGAAGTAAAATTTACTAAATTTTTAAATATATCTAACTAAAAATGCTTTTGGCTCAATAATCTAACTTGCCATAGTAAATTGAATTTCATTACCAGGCAATTTTGACCGCTTCACACGTTCGTAAAGAAAAGATTCAATTAAATATGACGCTAGCAATTAAAAACACGTTAATTATTACCCGTTCAAAAGCTCGTCAAATTTTTACGATGTATTAAAAACGTTTACAAACTAACAAACACATTCTTTATTCCAACTACTATTTAATATTCGCAAAAAGATTTGAAAGTTGCAAACAATTGATTTAGCAAAAAATACATGCCATTGCTATCTAACGAGATAAATGAATAAAAGAACAAAACTGTTTGTTATCCAATTAAACAGCATTATTAAGTATTATAAAAAGTTTAGCATTGCTGAATAAATTTTTAGATTTGATGTTTTTATTTTCGAATAATTTTGACTATACTTCAAACTCATTAAAAAATCAATCAAATGTGAAGCAAGTAATTAAAAAGCTCGACAAATTTTTACGATGCATCAAAAACTTTTATAAACTAATTAACAATTCTTTAGTTTAATTTAGCATGTGCCAAAAATTTGAAAATTTCTAACAAATAAAATACTGCAAAGTATTTAAGTGTAATATTTGCAATCTGTCTCTAAACTCGTACTTGAAATAAATACACCATCAAGTAAATGAAATTTATGATTTCGAGAGAAGATCTAATCAAATGTGACGCTAGTAATTAAAAAAGAAGCTTTAATTATACCTATTGAAAAACTCATCAAACTTTTACGATGCATTAACGAACGTTTACAAACTAACTAACAATTTTTTATTTCAACTACACACTATTAGCACTTGCAAAAAAATGAAATGTTGCTTGCTAACAATTAATTTACTGAAAAATTTATGGCCCAGCTATCTAGTAAATGAATAAAAACCAAAATTATTATCCAATTTAACTAAAAAAATGGGTATAATAATTGTAATCTGCCTCTAAACTTTACATTTTTACTTAAATCATTATTTTTAATGAAATTTCTGATAAATTTGTTCTTAATAATTTTGGCCACTTCAAACTCATTAAAAAATCAATCAAATATAAATTCTATTAATTAAAAAGCTCGTCAAACTTTTACGATATATTAAAATGTTTACAAACTAACAATTTTTTAATTTCGACTACATACCACATATTTAGCATTAGCAAAAATTTGAAAGTTGCCAACAATTAAATAAGCGAGCAAAAAAATACATGCTGTGTAGCGAGTTAAATTAGTAAAAAAACGAAACTGCGATCTAATTTAATAATTCACTACCGAGTGATTAATCATCAATTTTCATTCTTCATTATATCTAGGTTTAAATCAAGAAAGTTGGTGTTAATAAAGTAAAAGTATCATTGTAACAAATTTTTTATAACATGTCTATGCCACTTATTTTTCGTTTGTTTGTTCGGCGTTGCTCAATTTAATATCTAAGAATAACCTATTTTATTAATGCATTATTTAATAGCGTCCGTGGCGATGTACAAAAACGTCAACCGAAAACAATTTCGTGGTTAATTAATATTAATGTATTTAAATCGCTTCAATTTCTCTTTCCAGACCATAAAACGTTTTTCTTGACATCTTTAACTTGCAACAAATTCGAAAAATGTTAATTTGCATTTGATAGAAAACAGTAAATATTGTGTTCTTTGATAATATCTATAAGAATTAGGGTAATGTAAAAACATCAACAAAAACAATTTTCTGATTAATTCTTATTAAATAATTAAAATTATACCACAAATCTGTACTATAAAATTAATAAATATTTATCAGTAAAAATTTGTAACAAAATAATAATATAAATTTTGATTTAAAAATGTTAATTTTCATTTGATAAAAAACAGTAAATACCATTAGATATTTGATAATATAAGAATTAATGTAAGATTAAAACATCTAATAAAAAAATTTTCTACATTCTTGAAGTTTATAAAAGCTAGTAAGGCAAATTTTAATTTTTACAAGGCTTACAAAATATTACTTAAATATTACTAAAGTGCAACCCGTTTCTTTCAAAAAAGAGCAACTAATGGAAGTTACATTTCTAGGCAATAAAATGTTTTTTTGTCTTCGTTAACTTGTAACAAATTTCAAAAATGTTAATTTACGTCTAATAGAGCACATAAATAATGTTACTTAATAATAATAGAATTGGGGTAATGTTAAAGCATCAACCAAAACAATTTCATCATTAATTCTCATATACTGCTAAAGTTGCCATCAACGTTGGCTTTCAATATAAAAAGAACTATGAGGTTATATTACCAGGTGTGTAGTTAACCATACTTGAATTTTTACATTTAATTGTAAAGAGGACTTTGGTCTAATAAAAAAATAATAAAATTTAGTAATATTAGAACTGGGGTAATGTTAAAACATCAACCAAAACAATTTCATGATTAATTCCCATTTATTGTTAAAGATATGCAATCAACGATTATTTTTCCAGATAAAACAATCTATAAAGTTATAATAAAACGGTGTATAGTTAACCATACTTGAATTTTTACATTTATATTTGATGAAGCTTATGCTAAACCAAATGCAATAATTAATTCCGATTCAATTTTTGCCTTTTGTAAGAGATATGTGATTTCGACGATTCAAATCACAAATCTTTGCGTTAATTGAAACACTTATATTAAAACTATTTAAAATGCATTAAAGAACAATCAGTTCTTGCTACTAAGCACTTTTTAATGTAAATAAAGTAATTATTTAATTAACAATATAATTCATTTAATAAACAGTTTAGCTTACAATTGTTTTCCACTCATTATGTTATTTCTATATGTATATAAATGATTTCACTTTGTTTGCATTAATTCACTTATTTCATCTGATAAAGAAATAAAAATGTTAATTCGTTTCCATATTTAAATTAAAATCAATCAAAATAGCAATTAATATATAATACGTTATCTGCCTTGTTAAATTTAAATTTGTCGCTTGGAAGAAAGTTGAGATAAATTTAAAATCAATTCGTGTCGATGACAAAAAAATGGTTGAGAGATTTTTTTGCATAAACAGAAAAACAACAATTTTGAGTCCATTTTTTGCCTTTCGTACAAATATATAATTATTATTAGAAAAATGTCACGTAATTGTCGTCGTACCAAAACTACGAATTTAAAGATTCTGCTAGCAAATCAATGTATAATTTTATAATAATTCTTCTGTAAGTAAATATTTAATTAACCCTTTAGGGGCCGGTCACGCCAATAGATGTTTTGATAAATTTACTTTTATTAAAAGCCAAATAACGCAGATACATTGCGTATGCATTATTGAAATATATTAGTGTATGATTGTGCACAGAATGTTGATATATTGCATATTTCTTTGTGTTACATCAACTCGATACTTATTAGAATTATGAATGCCCTAAACTGTGACTATGAGTAAATAAAGTAAACATATTTTATTATAAATTCATTCCTAATGCTGGTAAGAATGATAATCACATACCCGTAAGGAAAAATCTCCACTTCAAGTGTTAAAAAGTGCAGCATTATACTAGCTTCTTTATAATGTTGAATGCCATTTTTTATCTATTAAGAAACGATACGTATTTTATGAATTATATATTATATTTATATGAAAATACATACTTTTATTCTCAAGTAGAAGTGCCCCAAAACCATACAGTTCCATCATGTTGAGATTTTTGCCAAATTTTCCAATCACTGCACGCACGTAGTTGAACGCGTTGACAATCACCACTAAACTAAATCTCATTCTTATCAATTGCAGTTTTTTTGGTTGTGACGTGGCACACAAACCTGTCCAAAGGCTGCAAAGATTCTGTGAACAATGTGTCAATGACAAAAAAATGGTTAAAAGACTATTTTAAATAATAAATAAAAACAATTTTGATTTAAATATTAATCTTTTGTGCTAAAGTATAATTATTATTAGAAAAACGTTTCCTGATTTTTTGTCGTCGTGTAAAAGAGGCGATTTTAACGATTTTAGTTGTAAATCAATGCATTTATATAAAAATTCTTATTTAATTAACATTATATACGTTGGAATGAAATGTAAATTTTAGCACTTTATTTAAAATATGTTTCCAAATAAATCAGAATAATCAAAATATCAATTAATAAGCGTTAAAATTATAATTGTCGCTTGGAAGAAAGTTCAGATAAATCTTAAATACAATATTAAGTTTTGACAAATGCAAGCTTTCTTTCTGAATAAATTAGAATTAAATTCAATTATCTATTTAAAATATTAATTATTACTTGTAGGTATTCAATTACCACTTAGCTTCATTATTATAAATAAAATACCTAGTCATACATGTATTGACTTGCTCTCATTTGCAGATTTTTCTATACTTATATTTTTTCCCAAAATAATTGCATGTTTATTAATTCTGAATAAATAATGATAATTTCCATTTCCTAATAACGATATTCAAGTATAATAAAGAAGAGAAAAAAAACAATAACATATAACAATAAAAGGCTACTTTGAATAATGAAAGCACGGAAATTACAACAACCAAAAGCAAGCAACATTCTCATAACATGGTTGATTAGTTTGACGCAGGCAGGCAAGAGTAGGCATTATATTATTCATATAGACCTAGATACTTGTTCCAATTCCGATGGTCGCGTTAAAATCGGCGCCCGATCTCGAACAGAGCTTGTCGATGTCGCTGCGTCCGGTCGCCGTGCCATGTCGCATCCTCGGCCTGCTCAGCACCAAATTATTCATCACACATTCGAATAAGCTGTACGAACGTCTTTACATTGTATTGATGTTAGTTGTATTTTGGGCGCTGGCATTGTACTCTCTGCACAATATTATTATAGTGGGAAAAATTCCAAGTATTCTATCACCACCGATTTTGGGGATATTATCAATCGTCTTGATAAGCAACTCATCAAATGCAATGCTTGGAAACTATCGCTTTCGTAATCTTCAACATCGCGCTCTTGATCAACTTGTTGTAATCGATGCGAGTTTATTACAAGCTGGAATTACATGCGATTACAAGCAAGCCCAGCGTGAAAATTTTAAAAAACTACTTTTAATCATATTGTCTACTATATTACGACTACTCTTCAGCTCAAATTCCACCAATATCCCGATATGGATGAAGCTGTCTATCATGTGGACTCTCATTATCAAAGGCTTCTACAAAACAATGTTCATGGCATTAATTAGGTACGCCTCGGTGCGTTTCGCTGCAATCAACGACGCGCTGAGAAAATGCCATACGATTAATTCGGTAAGCCGATTATGCAAACTACATTACCGTCTATGCAATTACTGCATAGTCGTTACGAACGCATATGGATTCCAGCTGCTATCGTCGATTGGTGCAGCATTCATAAATTCGGTGATTCAAATATACTACATCTATAAAGTGATCAAGCTGAAGAATTCAAAGGATCAGGCCGATCAGGCGACGCCGTTCCGATTCGCGGCACCCACTTTTCATCTACTCGATCAGGTGGTTGAATTGTCGCTGATGGTTAATGTTTGCTCGGAGGCGCGGAAAAATGTAAGTATGTAATTTAAAGCTCGCTTTATTAATCAAGCATTAAAATAATATTAATCTTTATCGTAAATGGTTGTTGCACTATTTGAATAGTGATTGTAACAAGCTAGCCCAGTATTTTTCAAACTGTGTTTTATGCAAATTCAAGGATTTCATGAACCATTCTATAAGAGATGACACGAGTCAAAATACAAATCCATTATAAAGAATTCAAGTCTATAAGAAAATAAACGTAATATATTAAATGCAACTGCAAATAACGCAATTAAAGATAAATTTTGAAAATGTATGTAATAAGAGCATGGATTTCAGCCCCTAAATAGGAATGTCCCATATTTGTTTTATTTCCTGACAATAGCACAAGGTTTCCCGAAACAAATATTATACTCATAAGGGTTCTGCGAAACAACCAAGTTTGAAGAATGCTGAAGTAGCCCATAAATTATACGCGTAGAAGTCAACAATATGTTAGCGCAATTTTCTAGACGGATGCATTTATAATGAATCGTCCAGCATCGAACAATGGTAGCTAACAGAGTCCCGCATAACGAGAAATATGACAATTGGGTCTAGTCTAGCTCGAGAAGTCAACAGCACAGTCCAAATCTAAAAAATCTATGGAATAACATCTGTATGATGCGCCTTTCGGCTTGATTTCACTTTCACGCGACCCGAACCAGCTCAAGAGCTTTGGGGACGTTCATGCAGGATTCTATTAGCTAGTAAAAATAGTTAGAGATGTACTTACTCGATCGTAAAACAGCTTTGGAACACCTATACATAATAGAATCGTATGAGGCAATATAAAGTCATCGTACCCACAGAATCTAATTTACTGCATAGCAGGCACGGCCCAGAATAAACGTCCCTTGGATTTTCAATAATATCTTCATTTTGTGCAAAGAATGTGTATACGAAGTACTCCTACACAAAATACGCGCGATTCAATATAAAATTTGCGAGTTCTTATACAAAAAGAACTACAAAAGAAGAAGGGGGTACATGTGGACAATGAGGTTAGGTAACCTTACTTTTTATGATTGTTTAGATTCACCTCCAACAACCACTGCGAACGAAAATTGTACCTGTGAGTATTAGTATTTGCAGAAAAAGGCCAATGGACACTTCTGCTCTGGTGTCCCCCTTCATCTCTACAACACTTATATCTTTATTTAGTCAAAACGAGTTGGAAAATGATGAAATTTACAATGTGTAAATAAATATTTATTTACATACTACCAACATAAATAAATATTTTTACATACTTGAAATTAGCAAAGTAAACTAATTTAAGATAATACCTGTTATTATTCAAATAGATTTAATTACTTAATTTTGATTTAATTATCATATATCAATATTTCAGGCTAATCATACGCCAATCGTCCTCCATCAGATCGGAAGTCGCTTCAACTGCCGTCAAAGTGAAAAGGAAAAGGTATGTTTGTACTTTCGAATCGCTAATTTCTACAATAAAATTATAATCTAAATAGATCGATCCATCTGCATAAATTAAACTATGAAGATCGGCTATAATAAAAGTATATTGATTATTAACATAATTAGTAGCAATGTAAAGAAATAAAAGAAACTGTTATTAATATTAATTTCTGTTTTCACTGCCAATTTAATTTATTCGTATAAGTAAGCGTGAATTCATAGCAAAACTGCATAAACATAAAGATTGTGTTTTTTATCCGCGGTTTTAATTTTATAGAAAATACCTACTAGTTAACGCTTACTTATTAACTTATTTTTCTTTAAGAAATTTAGTAAACAGTGCATTGAAAATTCAACTCATCTTTCATTTCATACACAGTATTATTCACCGCTGTACAAAAATGATAAATAGAAATGTATTATATTAAAGGTTTAAGCGCTTGTTTAATTAACCGATTCTATACTAATTTACTTAACATTTATGGGTTGGAAGTGAATGCTAATGATTACTTACAATACAATCTATTTATTCAATTATTTTTTATGTAGAGCCCTAATATTTATATAAAAAAATTACGTTGTTTGGATTCTTGGATGTACTCATACTATTCTAAATTAACTAAGTGATTTTCACATTCCTTGAAAATTAAACGATGCTATGGAATTTGCCTCAACTTCATATGCCCAAAATATAATCTCTTCCTCTTGAAACATTCCAAATCTTATTGTTAGTATATCGTTGTAATTTGATTTTGTTTATTATAAATTGAGTTATAGAAGTAGCACCAAAAAGATAGTTAAATTAACCAACTATTTGAAACTTATTATAAACATGCCTTTACTCACATTATGAAAATGTATTTATTATATTAGTAGGTGATTTAAATTTTAGTAATTGGAAGAAAATTTGAATGATTACTTACATCACAATCTATTTATTCGAATATTTCTATAAACAGTTTAAACTGCTTACTTAAAATATCCTAAGTGATTTTCACATAACCTAAAAATCAAACGATAGTATGGAAACTGTAGGCAAGATTCAAAATTTGTCTCAACACCATTTTTCCAAATGTTCTTATTGATACATTCTGAATCTTGGTATTAATAAAAAGTACTTGTTTTGTCTTTATTAGAAGTAGTCACTAAAAAAATATTTAAATTAGTCAATGATGGAACACTTCATAAACATGCCTTCACTTACCGTACGATAATGTATTTACACGTATTTATTATATTAGTAGAGGATTAATATTTTAGCACTTTGCTGTAGGTAATAAAAGCGCACGGATTAATAAATCATGCAACTGCAACATTACTGTTAATTTTAATATCATTTCTACTAACATTTGTTCTAGATTTACACACATTCATTAGAGTTTCTTCATCAGCGCGTTTCGTTTCAAATCCTCGGAATGCTATCGCTCGATCATCAACTGATATTTAACGTAATGTATTTATATTTGATGTGTTTTGAATAAGCAAATTAACATCGTTTATTATTTACATAGATGATAATGGCTGTATCATCGTATTTGATTATTTATCTACAAACTGATTTTTTATCAACGGCCTTCCCAAAATCTACACTCGGTAATAATTGAATGTGGACACCTAGCAAACTTGCATTGCCTTATTGACATTTGGAGTAGGCTCTTTTTTTAGTGTTAAACTGTTGTCATTAAGTGAATTCGTTTCCGTTGGTTAATCTTTTTATTGCATTTACTTACAGTTTACGTGTAAAATGTATTATTTATGAATTTACTAAGCATAAATTCTTCTAAAGGTGAGTTTGGTCCGCATTTTGCTAAGTGTCCAGATTCATTTGTTACCGTGTGTATCAAACGTCCCTCTTTCAAGAAAAATTAAGGTACTCTAAGGACTGTTTGCATTCCTAAAAATGTGGAAACTATATAAGTTAAGACATCAAAAAAAAAGTCAAACACCTGCTCTATGTCACATCATTGCTCTACCACTTGCAAACCAAACTCAAAATTTAAATATTACAAGTTTTTACGTAAAATAGCAATGGGGATGTTTTTTGGCAACCGCGTTCTTGAAACAGTTTTCAGTATTTGCTTGTCATCCCCATACTGCCGTCCTAACGTAAAAGGCTGTAACTCCTCTAAGATGAATTTTGAAAAACACACTGCACATGCTGTAAAATTAAAACTTTTAATTTGCAGTGATTTTTTTACTTTCTAACATTGTAATACAATTGCTAGTCACGTATGAAACCTAATATATTCATTAACTAAAAACCCAGAAAAAGTGGAGTTACTGCCTGTTAACTAAGGACGACAATATAATAGTTGAAACTTCTATTTCAAGAATTTGGTACCATCAACTATATATAGGAGTTGTTCTACTTATGTTTTCTATACAAAATACAAAATTGTCAACGATCACGAAAAATGGTTTTCAAAAAGTAAAGTCTTCTTTACTTAAAACAAATGTACAGTCAAATAGTCGAAGATTTCTTGCAAGAAATTGATTTTACTTTACTTATTTAAGCCATATGAGAAAGGGACGTTTGAATACCGCACCTTGTACATGTATTGAATAACTGTATCTCAAAATCATCAATGTGTTGCATGACAAACAAAAAATATCAGCATTCAAATATACAATACTTTGTGGTTTTACACCCAGGAAAAGCAAACAATAGTTTCTCGCAACATAACGTTGAATTATTTTAAATTATAACGTGAATTTATTGATATAAAAGCGTAATAAAAATAAATTGTAAAAATTGAGTAGGTAGCATAATGGTTTAATATAATATACAACAAAATGAATGTATTTTCCTATCATAAAACAGTTTTAACAATGTATGGTAATTGATTAATTTGGGGAGAAAACGGTTTGCATGAATAACAATTTACCTTTTTAATCTAGTATAATGAACGTACTGGATTGTTTTATCTTCATTATCACATTACTAACTCAATTTAATTTAGATTGTAATCATTGTGTGATAAATCAATTTGTTTGGCGTTGAATAAAAACACATTCACTATGTGCTTTAAATTATGCTTTTTTACATCGCATTACCTTTAATAAACAATGAGGCATGGATTATTAGATTCGAACGATTTCATTTGAACGCGTAAAGTGCATCATCCAGGATGTTTAAAATAAAGCTGACCGGTGATCCTTTGAAAGATTTCGAAGCGTCATTTAAGCCGGTTTCGATTCCGGCCAGATTTTTAGGTCTGCTCGCGACGAAAACGCGATTTCAAGATACAATAATGTTGCGAAGGTGTACAGAACGCCTCTATATCTCCTATTATTTTACAATGTTTTCGATAATGACTATTGGAGTACTGTATCAAATTTACATACTAAAGGAGGCGACGAATTTTGTGAGCGCACCAATTCTAGGCACATTCTCACTGCTATTGATGTCAAATTCGACAGTCGCACTCATTGGATGTTACTACTTCAGAAATTTGATAAATCGCTCGGTGCAACAGCTCTTAGAAGTCGACAAGATGCTGTCCGCTATTAATATTCACGCTAATTATAAAAGAGCGCATCGTGGTAATGTTAAAAAGCTCCTAATGGTGGTGTTATCATCAGCGTTGCGAAGTGGATTTAGTGCTGCTGCTGGGCGTATAAACAATTGGATGAAGGTGTCGCTCTTCTATACGCTAATGATAAAAAGCATATTTAAGCTGTATTTCGTGGCGTTAGTTGCATACTCATCGGAGCGTTTCTACGAGATTAACGAGCGACTTGATACAAGGTGCAACATGCACAGTCTGGATGTCTTACTCAAATCGCATTACAAACTATGCAACTATCGTACAATGGTTACAAACGCATTCGGATTCCAATTGTTATCGTCAGTCACCACATCGTTCATGAATATCCTATTTCAATGCTATTATTTCTACTTGGTTGTGAAGAAACGCATGAATAAAGAGAATATTCCGTCGTGGAAGTATCTAACACCATCATTCTATATACTTGATCAAGTTGTTGAAATATATCTGCTGATTAAAGTTTGCGTTGACTGTCAAGAAAAGGCAATTATAGATAAAATTCAACAGTCAGTAAAATGTTATAAAATGATGAATTTGTAGGCAAATAGTACGCCGATCATTTATCACAAAAATAGAAACAAGTACATTTATGGTAAACAAGATCGTGACAAAGTAAGTACTGAAATGATAACATATCGTGACAAATTAAAAGGAAAAAATATATAAATACATACACAAAATTGATAAAGCTTACCTTACAATTAATTCCTTTCGGTGGTAGATAACATAAACAGTTAATCACTTAACTTACAAATTTATGATAATTAATGATCAAGTGTTTACTGATTTTAACATATCAAAATAAAACATTCATTGCACAAATTGATTACCTAGAAAATATAAAAATCTTAGTTTAATAAAATATTTATGTTTACAATAACTTCCTGAATACTAATGATAAGATTGATTAAGAAATAATTTATTCTGATTCAATTTTGATAACTCCACCCCCTTCGAATGTAATCCGTTAACTCTTAAAAACTAGCGGTACAATGTACGACGATAACTCAAATTTGTAATTTAACAGAAATTTAAAAAAGAGCTTTCTTGCATTTTCCCAGAATAACAATAAAAATTTATTACTGCACAACCTTTCGCAAACTTGCGTCATCGTCTCAACATCTTGTTGCATTTGTAGTAAATAATTTTTTATTTCACACATGAAGAATTTTAACAACAAATTTTAAAAACATTTATGAGCAGCCGACACCCAAAAATTCGCATTATTCTTCGCGTGTAAAAACAAAAATTTATTTTTTGACCTGAAAATGCTAATAAAATATTAAAACGATGACATCAGTTACGAAAGGTTAGACAGTAATAAAGTTTTTATGGAAGTGTTGCTAAAAATTGACGTTATTCCCAAAAAATTTAAACATTTTCTGCCAACTTTCTCGACGTTTTGTGTTAACAAATTTGCGCAATGAATGACTATAACATTAGACTATATTACACGTGCCGACGACTATCATTAGACATTTTAAACCCGATTTTACTCATTTTTAGATTTATAGTTATTCTTTGCAATTGTTGCACCAACGTGTATCTTTTAGCGTCCTCGGAATGATATCATTAGAATTCCCATTATTGTTCAGCGTATGTATAATTGCATGCTTTCCACGTTTTAAAATTAAATTATTTTGTTTTTAGATAATAATGAGTGTTTCATCGTATTTAATAATTTATCTACAATATGATTTCAACGACTTATTAGCAGGAATGAAAAACAGCTAATAATGCATTGGAGATATATAATTCAAAAAGTTTTATTAAAATAATAGATGACACACTTTGAAAAAATAAATATAAGTATCAATTAATTTCATTCAACTGCTGTTGCATTTGGTAGAGGGTCGAAGGTAAAAGAAGAGATGCAAGATGCAATAAAATACAAAATTTTCGTACGGCATGAATTTTTTGTTTGACTTAATGAGAGAACAAAAAATCACGATGTTTGTTGTAATTATCTTTTTTTTTTGTTAAAGCACTTTTTGATTATTTGAAAATCTTGCCTTGGTTAAACTTCCTTCCCTTACTGTCAGCACCAGTCCAAGCAAAATATTGAGCGACTAAAGCTTTGGTTGCTTCAGCTTTAGGATCTAACTTTTTCCAATCGTAAACTTCGTAATCGATCTGCCAGTCTGGGCTAAGTTTAAAAGCTAACTCTTGACCTCTCCAAACCCATACGCCTGAAATGCTGCTGTTGTTGTCTTCACCGAACAAACAAACCGAAGCGAACGCTTGTTTACGCATTTTGTCAAGACGTTGGAACATTCCGGTGATTAAATTGCAACTCATAAACACTTTCGATAATTCTTCATTGTATTTGTATTCGCCAAACCAGATTGAATAATTTTCAGTATCGAATTTCTCCCAGAAATATGGAATCGAAACTTTTTCCTCTTCGTTAGAATAACAACGCTTGAAGTCGTCCATAACAAACGTTCCTTTCGGCATAGAATCGAATGGATCTTTGCTTTTAGGTTCAGCAGCCAATGCTTCATCCGCAAGGTCCATTTCTTCGGGCTCAGTCTCCTTTTTAGGCTTCTCTTTCTTTTGTTCTTTCTCTTTCTTTTCTTCTTTCTTTTGCTCTTTCTTATTTTCCTTATCTTTGCCCTTGCCTATCAAATTAATCAACAATAATATTAGATGTTTAATAATATTCAACACAAAGATTATAAAAGTTTGTATATTATAGTTAGTAACTCACTCTTATTTTTCTTTTTATTATTTTTAATATTATTCTCCACATGATTAGCAGCTTGTAATGTTATTAATAATATAGTTAAATAAATAGACATTATAGATATAAACTTATGATAAATGCATACCTTGTTGTTGATTCATTTGCTGTTGGTACAGTTGATATTTCTTAGGATCGACTTCAGCAACCTTATCACAAATGACCGGCTCGCCATTAACAGCTTTGAATTGGGGTTGGTTGACGATTGTAAGGAACCAACGATTCACGTGGACGAAAGGTTTGCGGAAAGCTGGATCCATCGTTTTTGTATATAATGGCAACAGGCTGCACGCCACACTAATGTCCGCTAGTGTAATACGTTCTCCAACCATGTAAGTTCGTGTTGCTAAATGAGTGTTTAAGACGTGCATGAGAGCCTTAACGTCTTCCTTGGCTCTCTCGATAACCTAAACGACAAATTGACAATTAATTACCACATCAACTTAAACGTTGCCATTAAAAAATGTTTGCAACCTATGATGTTTTTAATTCGAGATAATAACAAATTAAAAATATAGGAAAAAATTGCAACATATTCTAACTCTTATGAGTTATAGATGCATCTATTAATTTGAAATACATCTACCTGTTTAAGAGTATGACTAAATCTATTTTATAAAAAGAAAATATTGCTCATGTTACATTTTAAACAATTGAAACAAACACCCATTGTTCGCTAATATTGATTACTCAAAGTGTACTCTTTTCACTGATTTATACTTTTCTAACTATAAATATAAATTTTTATTTGGTACAAATACTTGATGTATCCGCACTTAAATAAGTCAATAATTTCAAACTTCAATTCAATTTTTAACATCTTTAATTTAATCCCATATTTCTGCGTTGTACTTACACTGTTTTCAAGTATTGTACAATACAGAAACGATTTACTTTATGACCGTTTCGCTAATGAACATCCGTACTTGCGAATAATCAATTTTAGCAACAAAAAAAAGTATTTCAATATTAGCACAAACTACAATTACTAGTCACATTTCGATCGTGATATGGAAGGCTTGAAATAAACGTATACAATTCAATTATTGAAAAATAAAACAGATTTAATACCATTTAGAAGGTGATTTAACTTTGATCTTTTAAATATTATATTGAATTAATAATTTTATAATACGGTGACAGCTGTAAGAAAAAATAGCAAAATGTGGACCTCGTTCATTTTGACTCTGAGTCTTCCATATCTCTCTTTTCTGACTACATTACAAATTAAAATAAGCCATATATTATAGATTATAATAGTCGAAATTTAAAGCGTAGTAAAATGAGAACGACATATACATCAGGAATCTAAATGTCCAATATTTTCACAATATTGCACAATTATCAAGAGAAATTACACAGTTTTTATTATATTTCAAAGAAATTATTTTTTTGCGACTAAACTTAATTTTACTGTAGCGTATATGAAAAACTGAGATTTATACTTGGCTGTAATTAAAACGAGATATTTTTAGCAATGTCGTGTCGTTCTATATAGTATTGACTCCTATTATATATCCTCTAGAAATTAAAAAAATCAAACGAAAACAAATCGATGCAGTTAGATTAAACTCAACCATGCAAGCTAAAACCGTATCAGATGGCAACATTTGAAAGAAATGTAATTCACTTAAATTCCGTATTGCATCACATTACAACTATGTACTACCTTAATCTACAATGCATTAATATTAAATGGATTGTTGGTTGAATGAACTTACTGGTTTGTTGAACGGCATGATACCGAGAACGGGGAAGACCCACGCGCATGATGCCGGAATAACATCGGAATCCGAAAAGCTCATCCATTGGACGACCTGTGCTTTATCGAAATCGTTACTGCCACGTAACTGTTGATTTGCAACGTAGTACGCGATTGCATTTCCATCGTTTAAGAAATGTCCATCGGAGGTCTCGAAAGCTGGCACCTAGATAAAAATAAATAGAGAATGTAAAAATATATACGAATCTACGTGTAAGCATGCGTTTGATAATTAATGATTGCGTACGTGTAATAAACAGGTAATCAATCTCTGTTTTAATGATAAAAGCGTAGCTTACGTGGAATATTATATAAATGAAGAAAATTGAGGTTAGAATTATGAAACGTCTTTTATGTTATTGATAATGTAGTGATAAACTCACTTTGCCGCTTGGAAACTTCTTAAGGAATGCATCGGTTTTATTTGTTTCGCCAAATACGAAATTTGGAGCAAGTTTGACGTTGACATTGGCATATTGAGCCGCAACCAATGCCTTATAAGCACGAAAGTTTTCAGGGTATGTGTACAATGTCTGAAACAAAAAATATCAATTTTAAGTGATTACACACAATTATTACCAATGGATTTATAAAATTTAAGTCATGATGATTATTTAATCACACCGATTATTATTGATTTATTAAAAATACTCACTCCGGCAGCCATGGCTGAGAATCTCTATAGACAGAAAGGAAGACAGAGGAGGAGGGATAAATTTAGATTTGGAATTCAAATGTCATTGCAGCGCTATCTACAATCAAAAATATTTTTTTTTAAAACAAAATTATTATTTTTGCGCAAGAAGAAAATTCATTACAATTACAACATCAATTGACAAAATATTGTAAAGAAAATAATTGAAAGCGATTTATTTATTATAGGTTAGGTTTATATTTAGCAACTACGAAAAGTGGGTGAATGTCACGCGCATATTTTTTTCGTATTAAATTTTTTACAAATTATAAATAACGTATTTAAAACAACGCATTTATTTTCTATTGTACAATAGTTATGTATTGAAAATATATCTATTTTTATTATTCCACCGGGTCATGTGCATTGGCGCTGCATACGAATTTACATCAGTAATTCATTTTATTCTAGCAAATCAAGTAAAGAAATCGATGCATTAAATGTAGAAATTGTTTGTAATTGTATTATGCGTTGATGATTCAATTGCAATATAATAAAATCTATAATTTAAATGAATTTATATAAAAACTCCGGCACTGACATATTTGGCGTTAAAGTTGCAGGTGGCGCCCTCTGCAATATACCCCCACTACGCATCGAAATCTAGTCAAGTTAATCTACATAGCAAACACTTTTGACAATTATTGTAGGTATTTCGTTTAAGTTTTAGTTTAAGAGAAGAATACTCAGTAAACATGGTAAGTGAAAACTAAAATATGTTGTAGCTAGCTAGAATGCACTGTAACGAATAGGAATGCTTGTGAAAATTGGAATGAATGTATTAGAAAATGATGGAAGGGGCAAGCCCATTTCATTAAATAATATTTGCAAAGAAATAAATGTTTTTATATTGATTATTTTCAGGGTAATGAAACTTCTCTACCCATGGAGCTATGCTCAAATTGTAAGTGTGCTCACTAATTAACAAATAAGCTTCGAATGCATTATTTGTTAATTATGAATTAATAAAATTATGCGAATGCTTTTACCACTAGAAACCCAATTAGATTATAGTATTACTAATCTTGTATTGGAATTACAATCAGCTGATGTATGTACTCAACTTTTTTTCTCATTTCTCTGTAGTTGACGCTGATGAGATACGTCGTCTTGGAAAACGATTTAAGAAATTGGATCTCGACAATTCTGGGGCATTAAGCATAGATGAATTTATGTCCTTGCCCGAATTGCAACAAAATCCATTGGTACAACGTGTTATAGATATATTCGATGCTGATGGAAACGGCGAAGTTGATTTCAAAGGTCGGTGCCTATCTATTTACCCTTGCACGTGGAATCACCAATATAAAAATTCAATTTATATAAGAAAACTAGCCACCGCGTTTTAAATCATTTAAAGTAATTATTTACGCTAAAGCACGTTTTTCCTTTGCTTGACCTATTTCCATCAAAATTGTGTTTACACACCAGCTAATCGGCGAAAAAATTTGAGATTGTTATCGAAATTGCTCCATTGACAAAAGCGCGATTTCTGGTAGGGAAATAATCATTTCTACAAATAAATTATATTGACAGGTCTGGGTTGATTGACGATTTAATAATAATAAATACATGCATCGTCCCTATATATACTTGTATATTAAATACACACACAATCTCTTTATTCGATTAAAGTTGGATGAAAGTTTCGCATGCGAGGGGCTTAGTAAAATTTAAATTTTGCGACAAAATGTCAACGTTATTTGTATAAATTAGTATACTATTGCCGAGCGCGCGACTAATCCGCAAAGCCGCTATTATTATTACCATTCGTATTAATAAAATGATCCGAGATGGATGAAATGGAAAACTTTAAAAGTAAACGGCAATTAATTATTGCGTTACTGTCAGCCAGCGTTTGTATTTCAACAAGCCGGGCGTTGTTTAAAAAACGTGTGTGATTTATGTTTGGAAAAATCAAGCAATGTTTACCTTTATTGCTATTTTAAAAAATGATTAATTTAGTTGTAATAATTCGCATTTCCTGGAACGAAATGCGGAGTGTAAAATTTCTATAATTACCGGAACATATCGCATTAATGCAAACACATTCTTATATTTGAAATAAATCGATGAACTAAGGTGTAAAATTAAAATGATATTAATTACTTTTTTCACATTGTTTTCATTTCATTTAATGTTGAATCGGTAAAGCGAATTCAATGAGAATTGGAATTAATTCGTGCATCTGTGGTGCGTTGTTGGATGTTCAATTTTCACGTTAATTTTTTGGCATTCATCATTAAGATTTGGAAATGTGTATATTTACATTTACACATTTATTTTTGTTTCTAGAATTCATCCAAGGCGTTTCCCAATTCAGCGTCAAAGGGGATAAATTGTCCAAATTACGTTTTGCATTTAGAATCTACGACATGGATAATGACGGATTTATCTCAAACGGCGAATTGTTTCAGGTAATTTTTTTAAATAATTTCTAAACAGCATAAAAATGCGTTGTCGTAGCGGCGTTTGCATTATACATTTAGCTCAATTACGTTTATGAAGCTGCCGATAATAGCAACGAATCTATTTGTTCAGTAAATAGGGAATAGTTTCATTTATTTTAGTATATTTACACAGAATCTATCTTTTAATTGAATTCAACACACTTAAAAACCTAAAGATAATTTAATTTTACGTCTAATAAAATAAAGTTTGCTTCATACACAGTAGAAACTCGGTTTACAACCAAAATGTATTAATATAAAATACTTCTTGTTAAAGAAATACATATTTTTAAACTACACTGTGCAAATTTTAACAGAGTTTGTGCCACTTCTATTCCCCTCAGTATTATTACTATTATCATTTTTTTCTTAACATTTGTTTTCGGCAATGTATACTTTTTACAACAAAAATCGTTTACCACTTAAACATATAAAGAATTAACGTGTAATTTTTTCCAATTTTTTTGCATTTTTGAAGTTTTCCAAATTATGTTCCCAACGGGTTATACGAGTCATAATAATTTTTTTTAAATAAGTTATAAAGAACTTAAATCTGCAATGCATTAAATATAAAATGTGAAGAAGCAGGCTACTAAAGGTAATATCCTTCAGCTTGTATGTTTTTAAGAGTTGTACAGGGACCCCTAAATAAAATATTATAATTCTGAGGGTTTCGCGAATCAATAATGGAAATTCATTGGTTAAATCTAAAACAAGATAAGATAAAAATTTAAAGATTTTTAAGGAAAAAATAATTGCAACATATTTAGTAGTTTAGTATAAAAGATCGCAAATTTTGTTTGTTGAGAAGAGTTTATAGTAAATCAGCCACGTAAACCTGTGTCGTAAGGATTTTTAATGCGAATTGCTGCAAAAAAAATTTAATATATTTATATTTTTCAAAGTCATTTTGAACAAAGCATATATAAAGACAATAATTCGAGGTATTTAATAAAGTTGCTAAAAATATGGAAAATTAATGTTTAGTTAATTTTTATGGCTTACGATACATCAATTGTATACCGACAGAGGAAAATTCGTTTTGTCCAAATAGATCATATACCAACCAAATTGATTGTATACCGAGTTTCACCTGTATTTTTAATTTATTTAAAATCCACACTTACATATTTTTTACACATAAGACGTTAAAAACATCCAATTAAAAATTTATAGTTTATGTTGATTAGCGAACGTTAGCGAAGTTTTATTTCTACTCAAATGAAAACACATTTTTGCAATTCAGTGTTGTTTAGTGCAAATTTATTCACGTAATAAAACCTGCGAGAATGCATCTAATATTATTTTATGTGATTATTTACTCATCTATAATATTTGCTATGGTTTATGTAAGCAGCATCTAATTTTTTTATTTATTTTCTCCGCCTAATTATGAAAATTAGCAAATATTTAAACAGTTGTAATGAGCATATTTTGCGATGCGTCGTCCTCGTCGTCGTTGTCGCTGTCATTGCGGTGATGTATATTTCGGAAAATTAGAAGTGGCTACATAAACTTTGCAGCAGCGCTAAAACAATAGTTATTTTAATGGCGCGACAAGTATTTGCATTTAGTCAAGAATGTGCGAATGAATTCCGCTTTCATTAATTTGTTCATTTTAGGTATTAAAAATGATGGTGGGCAACAATTTAAAAGATACCCAACTACAGCAAATTGTCGATAAAACAATTCTATTCGCTGATAAAGATGAAGATGGCAAAATATCCTTCGAGGAGTTTTGCTCTGTCGTTGGCAACACCGACGTCCACAAAAAGATGGTTGTTGATGTTTAAATTTACTTAACAAAAAACAAAACAGCCACACTTTTAGTTTTAATTTAGTTTCAACTAATTACTAGTTTGTTCGTATCAATATATCAATGGCATCAAAACAAAAATAATACAAGTAACAATTCAATTTATTTAGTTAATTAATTTAATAAACGTGCAATAATTTCTAGCTTCAAACGCAAAAAGATATGAATTCAATTCTATTTCGTTGTGCCATTGATTCTTTTTGTCACATTAATTCATCTAATTATTATTATTAAATTAATTTTCCTAACTGTTGAACATTTTATGTGTGTCTCTCACTTATAGTCAAAATACAACTGGAATTTATTAATTGTGGGCAAGATACCATTTAAAAAAATCAGCAAATTTACAGTATTTTACAGTTTAAATGTAAATAATTCAGCAAACATTTCCAGTTGTACCGTTTTTAGAATGCATCACTTTCACAAAGTAACTAAACTAATCCACACTATGATAAAAATCATTACTTAATTTAATTTCTAATTAATATTAAGATATACATAAAAAATACGAAAAAAAATGTTTATGCGTGATTGTTAACAAAAAAAATAATTAACTAATCTTTAAGATTAATCTATATATATATATAATAAGTCTAACTTATTTTGCAAAAGTCAATTTTTATTGTTTTATTTAGTGGAGTGCTTGTGTGTTATAATAATTAATCACTTATGAGCATGTCTCCTCATACGCTAGTTTATATAGATATGAGTAGCTTTAAATGAGCTCTGAATGAATTTTTTTAACTGCATGAATTCGTTCAGGGCTGCGTACCTTTAGTTGTAATTGATTTCAACTTAAATGATAAGGGAATTCACAGAAAACAAAAACAAAAAAAAACATGTATAAAATATGCTAAAATATTGCATGTAAAAGTAACGCTTGTTGTTCTCGTTAAAAAAATTATTGAAAAAAATTAACAAAAAAATATGAATATATATATATATGAAGATACCCTTTTAAGATCCTCAAAGTCACAATTTATGAATTAAATGTGTATATTAATTGTACTTTATACTTTAATCTTAATGTTGTGTGTATAGAAAATAATTGTAATCAAAATGGATACAAAAAATCAAGTTTTTTGTCGAAGAAAAAACTTGAATGGTTTTAAAGCGCTATGTATTCTAACTAATTGTGTCAGTGATTAATTAAAAATTGCTTATATGATATAAAAAAAATAATGAAAAAAATGATACAAAAAAATAATTATATTAATCTAATATGTACTTACCACTAAACTTAGTAATGTTTTGTTGACTTATTGAGGGCTCCGGTGAAGTCGTTTAAAGTGCACAAATGGTTTTTCTGCGGCCCTCGAAGGTAGTGCAATATAATTGGCTAAAATTGCCCAAATCAAACTACATTTTTATCAACACCACGGAATGCGTATAAATCAGCGAACACACGACTTATTCTTATTCCTAGAAGGCGCTTGCTTAAAAACGTACATTGATTTAGAATTTTAGCGCGCGAATGCATTCGAACCAATTTACGGACGAAAGCAATCCGATAAATATGTGTGTTTTTAATATCGATCAGATTGTTTTCAATAAAGTAGATTGATTTTTAGAAATGCATTGTGCATGTAGAAATCATTCGCTGATAGTTCCCAACAAGTATGTGTGCTTCTGGGAATAAACACCGAATGATTTATTTAATTAATATTATGGAGAAAAGTTAAAACATATGTAAAAGATTAGATCCTGTATATGTACGAGTATATTAGTTGATAGTTCTGTAGTAATGCTATATATACAGTTAATTACTCCACTTGCCTCTTGTATAAAATATGTTATAATATGGTTGTGTTGTTCTGTTTTAATTTATGTTGTTCAATAAAAAATTATTTCACCTCTCGAAATGCGTACGTTTTTTATTTATTTATTTACTTTTTTTATAGATTGTAGTCTTACTGTAGTTCATGTTTGGTAGAACAGTTGCTATATAGAAGTACGAATTTATCATCTAAATAATGGGACCCCTCAATAATCAAAGATACAAATGGCATTCAAGGCAAAACTATTGATTGATCATCCTATTTTACAATAAGTAAAGTATAGTCTAACGATAGATATAAGTAGAACCATAAATCACCCAATCTTCAATCAGGACAATACCACGTATTAAGCTGTTTGTTATCGAGTTTATTATTAAAATAACTACATTGCTTGCCGGCACTCAAAATAATAAACTCAAACGC
>JARJDW010013435.1:0-12141 GCA_030264715.1 Adinopsis sp. GC000173
CGCTGCTCACCGGTTGATTATTCACCGAGCCGCCCCACAGGAATGCCCACACTGAGTCTAAATCGAATTTCGCATCGCTTGGCATCAGTTTTGTCGGTTGGCCCATGATCATTGCGGTAAGGAAGAAATATACCTCGGGAATGTCAAGATGCGCCACCATTAGCCAGCCCAAGTGTTGAAAACCGAGTATTTGAATCGCGCCTGATGAAGATGAGAATTTAGCGTCATTGGCGGATGATGTAGTGTTTGGAATCGGACAGCCGAGCATCAACGCCATCTTATTGTGGGTGATAAGCTCGGTGTGGCGCAACCATCCCCCGTTGCCGCTTCCATCACGAAACCTGTAACAAGTTTAAAGTTAGAAGAAAGCGTAATGCAACTAAATAAACATACCGATTTAATAATGTCGGAATGGAGCATAAGACAGTCAATATTCGCATGCCCCAAATTGTGGTGGTCGGATGCAAATGCGTTTGCAAGTACAAAAGCACCCAATCGAATCCCAGAATCTTTGATATCTCATCGCACACCATCAAACTGACAACGTTCTTGTTCGTGAATAGCATCGTATGTATAAGAGATAAGCAGCGATTTCGCAGAAGTATTTGCTCGATGATAGGATCACTATTCGCATCGAGGCTTAGCGTGAGCGCTTTCTCGTTCGTTTGCGCCGTGGATAGTGTTGCGGCGATGAATTGTCCGATTGCGAGCAGGTCGTTCTGGCGTGGATTTCCGCTAAGTAGAATGGCGAGCAGCTGAAAGAGGATGTTCTTGGTAGCGGTATGCTTCACATCGGGCGTGATGTGCAACAGCTTGTTGACAAGCTGTAGATCGCGCATGATTGCTGTGTTCTTGCGTTTTTCGTTGGATTCGGCCGCCAGTTCGTAGAGATGTTCAAGATGCGAGCGTAATAATTCACCGGGTGCTTCATGCCACACTTCCAAGTCGCAAAGCAAATCCTAACAAACATTTATTGAATAATGTTATAAATTAATAACTCATTTGCAGCTTACTTGAAATGCAATTAAATTGGGTATGGTACATGTCTCCCGTCCGCTATCTACCGTGCCCACCAAACTAAACGCCAGATGCAAGATGTGCGAATTTAGAAGTTGTTTCTTTCTGCGTAGCAACATGGCAAGGATCTGATAACCGCGTTTCCGATCCATTTCGCTTTGCGCCGCTCGATTGCTACGTACTACACACACCAGCGCCTTCACAGCCGCGTACAAACTCTCAATATCCTGCGCCATCGCTATCAGCCCCAAGAGCACCGAGCAGCCGCCGACCGTATGCACAACAGTGGCAACCGGACGTGGACAGAACACACGTACGCCGAGATAACCGATTACAACTCCACCGAGTGTACGTGATGCGCCCGCCAAGTGGCCGGCACTGTTGTGCAAAATTTTGATCGGCGTAGCATTCTCGTGCGATGACATACCAAGCTGCTTAGCGATTGATTTATTGTCGTTGCGCGAGTAGACTTTACGTATCTTTGAGAGAGTGAGCTGGCTGACGGCTTTTGCATTCAGGCCGAGTATGATCTTTTCCTCGCTGATGATTTGAATTGGCTCGTTAGTGTTCAACAGATTTGACGCTTGGAATGAGCCCATGTAGTGTGGGCCGAGATTGTAGATGTAGTGAGCGGTGACCGGAGTGAGTACCTCTTCAATCAAATGGCACGGACCTTGTTTCCAACATAATCTACAATAGAAATCATTCTTAGATTCACAACAGATTTGATTCAAAAGTATAGCTATACCGGGAATATCGACGCCACGATGGCGGCGTTCCGATAAAAGCATACACACTCGATGCTAATGTTAGATTTGCGCTACCACCACCCGGATTCTGTGAGATGTAGTGCAACTTTTGTGTGTGCATATGCTGCCCGTCCAAGTATAACGAAAATGATGAATTTTTCAGCACGGCGCGATTTAATACCACAACGAGATGATGCCACTGTCCTTCCTGCAGAATATCTGGACACCACACGCGTACTCCATGATCGCCACTACCTTCTGGCTCCCATTCACCGATTTCTACAAAAATAATAAAATCAATAATAAATATTTAAGTGAAATTGTGATAGTTACGGTTCGGTATGTGAGTTTCCTGCGTTGAAACGATGATCGCTTTGTCACGCGCCGATAGAACGATCGACAGGCACACTAGATTGTCGTCGCGCGTCGAATTCAACGTGCGAACAAGCGTCAGCAAGCGCACGCAATGTGGATCTGTGCGGGGATCCGAAAACTTATCGACGCAAATCCACGTAGAGAAGCTCAAACCCGTTTGCGGTGGAAACAGACGATCGCCTAACATCAATCAAATTAACAAATGTCAACTTTCGTTATAAAATCTATGTACTACCTGCGCCAATGCCTCCCAACACATTACTATCCACATTTACGACACTGGGCGCGTTTGGTGATTGTGGAGCAATGCTTGGCAAATACAAACAACCGAAACCTTCCGCATTCATATCAAATTCCACAAACGGCGGCAGCGTGCAGATGCTCTGTGTGCGGAAATCCTTGGGTGTGGTCATCGACACGATCGTTTTAATACGTGTAAGTGGTACCGGTGTGCCACTCAGCGTTTTCGTGTCGGATTCAAGCGGCGTGCAGAGCAACGGATTGCCCAAACGAAGAAAGTTGCGCAAATCAATCGGTTCGAGCGCTTGGGCGGCTAGACGTTCAAGCATGTATTGTAACGGAATGTGTAGTGGATGATCCTCGTTTTGAAGTGGCGTCGAGCCGATTTTGAGTAGGTGACCGACGAAGCCGTTGTCACACATGATCTGCTGATTGCGTTCGCTGCGCACCAACGATTTTATGATTTCGGTGATGAAATATTGTAGCGCCAATGATTTGTCGTTTTCGTGATCCTACAAATAATGTATGATATTTGAAGCATAAGCAGTATTTACGTTTTTTACCTGAAGCGATGGTAATAACTGTAACATAACGACGACAACGCCAGGATGAACGATGATCGGATCGGGAATTGGTGGATTTAAATTTAGCGAATTCACCGCCGAACGCTTATCACGACTTGCCTATATCAACAACAAAATATATCAATATCCCTCTATATTTAAAACAAAAACCAATTTAAATACACGAGAAGGAAAGTGATTATATTACATATTCTATTGAATGCTGAAGTAAAATTCCTAGAGAATGGCCTTTAAATTTACTACTTGTCTTTTATTCAGATTATTCATTTTCTATGCAAAAAGTTATGTCGCTTCCAATTGAGGAAGGAATTTTGCATATTCTGAGTTTCCTAACGATTTTAAATGTACGAAACTTGTACCGGTGCCAGTGTTTAAAATTATTTAATGAGCAGCATCAAGTCATACTCAATTGCACCAACAAATTAACTACTTCCTTGTATTAACATGTTACTACAAAAATAACAAATTATTACTGATACCGTGTGTAATAAGTACATACTCAAATTCAAAGCGATCTAGAGTTTAAATTGACAACCCAAATTTGTCATACAATTAATAAGAATAGAGTAATTTAAGGCTACTCCTGCCGAGTTCGTCGCTCTCGCTCTGTTACATGTGTTCCTTATGGGAAAAATTATTTACGTCTAAAGCAAGTCACTAGCTTATTATTAAAGATATTAACTTGATTCAAAAAAATTAAAGCTAAATAACAGCCCCAGGCTGATGAGCGTTTTTTTGAAAAAAGCCTTTTTGACATAGAACGTAGAAAATGGACGCAAAATAGTGTATTTTTTATATTCTAATTTCGGTGCCAAAAAGGTCATCTACCAGCCTGGGGGTGTTATTTAACTTCTTTAATTTCTTTTTTGAATGAAGTCAATATCTTCAATAACAAGCTCGTGGCTTACTTTAGACGCAAATAATTTTTCTCATAAGGAATACATGTAACAAAGCGAGAGCGACGAACTCGACAGGAGTAGCTTTAACTGAATTTCAATTCATTAAAAAAACATTTAAAATATCATAGATTAAGAAAACTGTTAGAAACAAAACGTAATTGAAACATAAATAATACAAGTTGCTACATATCGGAAGGTGAGCTGAAACCATATTTGGGCAAATTATTCAACATCGATATAGAATATTTGACTGTTAGTAACAAGCAAAGAAAACGCTTATTTCAAGGGCATAAATAGTCATAAATATAACTATACTATGTTTCGAAGAACGTTAGGTATATGTCATGAGGTTCCAATAGTGAAAATAGAAATTCGCAACAGATGAAATTTAAATTCGCTGCAAAATATCTTGCAATGCGGCAATAGAAACACAAATAAATCTAACTTTCTACGCTTTCTGCACATTGTATAAAAGCAAGTGGAAATACGCCCCTAATAAAAATACTTTATACGTTTTTTTTTTCAAATAAGGCAAAATATTATCATTCCAAGTGTACCGACAGTCGACAAAGTTTGAGAATTTATCTAACCCACCCTCAATATAAATATTTTATCTAACTTAACTTAATCTTAATCAAACTTGTCGTTAACCTAGTTTACCCTTAACTGAAAACTAACATATCTAACTCGAAACAAAGAAAATCTAATTCAAATTCAAAACTTCCACTCATATTTGATAAAGCATCATTTGTTCTATACAAAAGAAGCAGTAAGATTTATTGTTATTATAAATGTAATATAGTGAGCTTCCTTTCTCAAGTGCCAATGCAACTTACATTCGAATCGGTTGAAATCTGGCGTGAAAGTGACGGTGACTTCGTCAACATGCCAACGCTCAAATTTGGCTTATCGAACAGATCGAGTGCCACATCGTACAGCAACCGATAGACGAGCGTCGCATGCACAAGCTTGTTGCACATCGACGCCTCGGAATAATCGGGGTGTAGCACATCGCCAACAAATACGGTGTGAAACTCGTCCTGAACGATAAGCGATGGAATGTCATCGTCGCAATCCATCAGCGCACCGTCGCACTTCTCCAGCGAAAAGCAGCCGAGCAGGCGAAGCGTGTCGCACAGGCTCGTCGCGCAGATGTCGTGATGGAAAAATTTCGCGTTCGCCGGTTCGAAGCGCATCGCTGTGCTGATCGTATAGAAAACCATGTGTAGCAGTTCGAATACTTTACTATCCAGCTGCGAATTGTCGCCAAGCCGACCCTCCAAAGCTAGTAGGCTGCTTGTTACATAGAGAAATCCGTTTACTTTACGAAATGCTGTACGGCAACGATGCGATTCGCGTAGACACAACAACATCGCTCTCAGAATGTCGACTTTCAGTTCGAGTTGATTGCTATGCGCGTTGTGTAGAGTTTGCAGCAAATTAGCGACATCGTCATCGCCACCTGTTGTCAGAATTAGCTCCTTAATGATCGAGAGTGCGCTACCTCGACATTCGCCGAATGCCACTAAATTGTGAACGCACTTCGCTCCTCCGCATTCACGTAAAACATTCGCATTCGATGCATTTGCCGAGAGCAAACTAGCAATGGTGTCGAATACCATCGTGCCCATTATTTTCTGCTCGTTACTGAGCACAAATTCCTCATCGTCGCAATCGAGCAAGTTGGCATAGCGATACAAACACGTAACAAAAACCTCCAACATGCCGACCTCACGATAAACATCCTTGAAGAGTAGATTATGTTTTAAGATATTCTGAAGAGTTTTGATGCATTTTATACTGCAATCGATGTAATTCAATCCGTGCGTTTTCAGCAGTATCGACATCGAAATCAACTCCTTGCACGGCACGAAATTTAAGTGAAACACCAAGAACTCGATCAGCTCGAAGAGTTTGCTTTGTATCTCCGGCGTTTTATAATGTATCTTCTCGATGAATTGACTAAGTGTGTTCTGGTTCTCCAAGATGAAGTAATTGGCATTGTCGGAGTTGTAGATGGATGATATTGCGTCCAATATAGTGGCCGCTAGTGTGGTGGTTGTTGATTTGAGGAATGTGGATTGGAGCACGTGGAAGGCTTGGATGTTGCGAACGCTGGCGCCACGACCGCTTGGCTGCGGCAGGGCGAAGCCTTTCATTTGGAACAACGAGCCGGTGGAGGCTTGCGACGGCTTCAGTTCGAGGAAGCCGCACATGCACAGCGACGTGATCATGAGGACGAGATTGCGGATCGCTTCTTGCGCCTCATTCGACGTCTGACTCTCCAATCTACGAATTATTTATTAAAATGGTTTTAGCAAATTACAATTGCAGAGTTTGCAGCAAAAAAGATTTAGTCAGTCAATTCTTCAAGTTATCGGAAAGACAAAGTTTTAAAAACTTTTTATGTTTTCATTTTGTTTTTAGGTTTTCTTACAAATTGTTTTGGTGGTCTACGCATAACTTAAAAAGTTTCCTAGATTTGAACAGTGATACTGTTACTGAAGGTGAAAATGGACAAATGAGTTATATGAGTATCCCCGAAATGTCCTTCACATGACTCTTCTACGCACTAAGTAGATATGTTTATACCCTAATGTTGCTGATTTAGCATATACAAAGTATATAAATACAAATACTCTGCAAATGAGAACACGCGCACTCATACATTCATAATTATAACGTATTGTTAATATTAATTAGATTCACTGTAAATTAAACTCCACCCACTCTAAATCAACAACATTACAATATAAATTATAATTATAACTAAGTGTAAATAATAAATAAATAAGTGTTTAAAATAATAATCAAATAAATAAACACCTTTGGTAAATTTTGGTTTTAAAAGAACATCTTGTAGATAAATAAATAAAATTTTTGTTGCAGGAAAAACAATTTTACCCGCTTATAATTTTTGATAATTTTGTAAGAAGCACCATTTTTTCTGAACCGCGTAAAAGCTTGAAATCATTGTATTTTTAACTAGATTTACACAGTCGTAGAAGAAACCATTTATCAAGCAATTAATTTTTTTGTCTGCCATAACACGGTTTCGGTTTATACTTTTTCTGTTTCAAGAACACCGCTTATACGTAAAATTCTTGCGTTTCTAAATAAATTTAGAAAAAGTCGCAATAGAAAAACGCTTTGACAATTTTGACTTCTTATTACACAGTTCCGGTTTGTACGAATTTTTTTCAAAGAACCGCGTAAATCTATAAAATTGTTGTGTTCCTAACCAAATTTACAAATAATTGTAAGAACAAATTTTAAATTTTTGTCTTTTATTCGGCGGTTTCGGTCAACACGATTTTTTATCAAAAACACGGGCAATATTCAAATTTAGTGAATTTATTATACTCAAAGCCAAAACTAGCAATCGTTCAGAAATTTTAGCACTGGTCTCCAACGGCAATCGGCAGTAGTTTGAAACGTCAAATTTGACATTGGTATGCGATATGTCAGTGTATGAGCACGTTATTCATGTCAAAAAAAGCATCATGTTAAGAAACAGCCAAGGAATTTAATTCACAGACGTATGTTTGATATTGGTTTCTAAGGCTAAAGAAAAAACAAAATCCACCTAATAAAGTTTGCATTAGGACTTGTGTAAAAAATTCTTTAATCTTATAAAACTATAAACGTAGGTTGCTATGTAATTTTCAGCTCACTTGCTTCCCTCCTCGTCCAAGTATTAAAAGCCATTAATCCTTAAACAGTCTGCGAAAGTCTAAAATGCTTTTTATCTTTGTATAAACTGCAAAAGCAAACTTTATTAATTATGAAAGTTGTTGGTTACATTTTGATGTAATCAATCGGATTCATTAAACATTAAACTCAAAACAAAAATCCTACCGTTCAAATTAAGGTAAGTTTTCAGGGTATGCTCAGGATGCCAAGACAAAAAAGCCTGAAGCAATAATCGAGATTTTTTTCGTAGTTTGCACTAATTTTTGTTTTATACACTAGCTAGGCCAATGCTTTGCAAGCTATTTGATTTAAGGAATTCTCGTAGCGCGCGCAAAATGATGCTCTCTTTTTTGTGAATTATAACTAAATTTTATTAGCTTGAAACTCAAATGATGCATTATATTGCAGCGACATTGGATTAGACTAATTAGTTACGAAGCTTTGATATTCCGCCACGCCTCTACAAAGACCGACTAATGATTTAGACCAGTGTTCACCAAAGTGTGGTACGTGTACACTTAGGGGTATGCAAAAGATTTAAACGGGTACGCGCAAATTGCACCCAAAGATGTTTTTCAATAAATAAATTCATAGCCTTATTAGTCGGAATGCTTATTTAAAAATAACATGTATGATGCTGTAATAATTACTAAATATAATTTCAACAAGGGGTACACAATTGCAAGGAAAAGGTATGCAGATGCCGAAAGATTGGGAAACACTGTTTTTTTTCTATAAAGTCTTGTTTTTAAAGAAACTCCTATTTAAAAATTAATTGAATCGATAATAACTGGAGTTACTTTCCTTTCTGCGATAGTCTTTAATTAGTTGTAATGCGAATTATGTTTTCATAACAAAACGCACATTTAAACTGGTAAAAACGTTCCCAAAATCAAATATTAATCAGTATATCGACCGGGCAGATAAAGCGCTTAATAATTAAATGACTTTGAACATAAATATTTAATGTGTTATCTATGATTGCTGCGTTTAATAAAAGCAAAGTGGATGCTTACTTCAACAAAAACTCTGATAAGAAAATGTAGCCTTGCGCCTGCCGAAAGTCGTCCATTAGCGTTGAGGAGACCTCGCTCGAGTCTTTGAGAAAGCAGAATACGGTGACGAACATCTCGACCAATTCGAGCGGCGGTAGGTCGGGAATGCGGCGCATATTGTCCATGCAGATTGCCACGCAGCCTTTCGCTGCAAAATGCACACATTTCCTATAATCTCATAAACGCAACCATAATAAACTGCGGCAGTACACTATTTACATAAATAAAATGTTAATTGTTGCATACTCTATACACTAAAAATAAATATTGCTTACTTATATTTTAAGTTATTTGTTTTACATAGAAACGCATATTTTGTTATCATTTTCTCTAAAATAATTTAAATTTTTAACGTTTTCAAGCGATTTCTCATGGCTTTCGTTTGCCTTTTTATATTAAAGTCTCGTTAAGGTTGGCCAGTCAAATTTACATATATAAATGTATGTTAATGATCAATGAATATTAATTTTTAAACGTGAGCTTAATTTGTAATTAATGATGTTTAAACAGACTAAACGACATCAATCATCCGAAGTTGATGAGTTCATTTTAAATTTTAGTAATTTAAAAAACACTTGATATACCAATTTAAAATACAGTCAAACCCCTTAAGACAAAGAACTTCTTAGACGAAGAATTCGCAAGTCGAAGAAAGTTTCGTGCGACTTATTTTATTGATAGTTTATTATATTATTTTTACTATCAGTCAAGAATCACGCTTTCTACAAAACGTGTTTTTTTATTCTAGAAATTCGAATGCGAAAACAACTAAAAAATGCTTCATATTTTTTGCAAAATTTTATAACTACATATATAGCAACTATCACTTTTAAGAAAAAAAAATAATTAAAACATAAAATAGTCAAGTCAACACATATTTCTGTGCTGTAGAACCAAATCATTTCAAGTTACATATGGGAAAACGTGATTCGTAAGATGAAGAATTCGCAATACAATGTATTTTTAGCCGAATCTCAAATCGAAACCGAACCTAAAACCGTAAACCAAACGATATTTTGCCTGAAACGTAAAATTGAACAAAGCTGAAACAAAAATTTTGACGGAACAAAAATCGAAACGGACAAAAAATTTTGGCTTTATTCGCGCTTCAAAAAACGAACCGCAACCGAACCCAAACCCGAAAATAAAAAATAATATTTCTAGAATAAAAGCCGGACGAAAACTCACAAAAATTTATAGAGAATGAAAATCTAAAACCGAAACAAAAAAAACAACGGTGCAAAGTCCTGCTTTTGGAATGGATTATCTTCGTCTTAAAAGAGGTTGATTGTAAAGCATATTTATTCAAAAGCAACACGAAGGTGCATTTTATACGACACCTAATAAATACAGATATGAGAAAAATAAAATTGGATTATCTATACCTCTTATCCAATTGTATATAGATAATTAGAAAATCTAAAAAAAATATGCAAAGGCGCTATAACCAATTGAAACTCAAGTGATACGAATTGAAAACAGATCTTCAGCCCTTCAACGGCATACTTCCCAAGAAAGTCATTAATAAATTGGATTTCGTTGAAATCCTCCTTCGATATCGAAATGTTTGATTATAAATATGCGAATCTAACTCAAAGCGTCTTTTGAAAGAGCCTAATTAGTCGAAAACTTCGCGTTAGATTCAAGTAACTGTGATATATTTAGAATAATTAAAGTAACAAATTTAATTATAAATGGAGCCGAAACATCAATGTCAATCCATTTTGTTTCTCTAGCAATTTTATATACAATTTTTTAGCATATAAACAATTGTGTTAAGTATTTTGTGAATTCCCGGCAGGATTAATCATGTTTTAGCGCGACAATCAGGTTCTTGAAATTTCGATATTTTTTAAGTAATTTATAGAATTTCTGTTAAGTCATTTGAATTGAATTGAATTCTTTACAAAAATGTAGCAAAGCGGATCTAACACAGAATTCCACTAAAATCGATTTCCGACCTATCACCTAAAACTATTCGTCTACGGCTTAATAACTTACAGTGAATATAACCGACGACGGGTGGCGTCAATCCGTGTCGTGAAAGCGTCATCAACACCTCGGCGGCGCTCTTCCTCCAGATAAGATTGTGCGCCGGACAGGAGGACGTAATCGCCGAGAAAAGAAGCGTAAGATCGTCCTTGCGTGCCAGCTCCTCGGCGGGAATGCGATGCGAACATAATCTGATCAACAATTGCAGGAAAATCTTTTGCAGCAGCACGCGTCGCTCGCGCGGTGTAAAATCGCTGTTAATATCCTTTATATTCGCTTCATCCTCATTCAAATCGGGTAGATCAAAGAATAGGTACAAGCATTTAACGAGCGTTGACGGCACCGATACCTCGCTCATTACTTGAACAATGGTCGAGTCGCCGTTTGAGAGCAGATTGAGCGTGGAGAGCAACATCCATCCATTGCTCGACTCCTCGCAATTTTCGATCTCGAGGAACTTGACGATGGCGCAGCTCGCAGCCTCCGTGCTTTGATTCGACGCACGTCTACGTATCTCGGAGACCATGAGCAGCGACACCTGATAGGTGAACGATAGTATATCCCAAAACTTTTCATTCATGTCACCGGTGGCCGTTGTGCCAAATACTTTGCAAAAAAGCGGAAGCATGTTGTACAGCTTGTCATCCTTCTCGCTATCGGTGAGCGGATGTGGCGGATGCATATATTCCGAAAACACCTTCTTCAAGTGCATTAGACCCAGCTGCGTTGACGATGTCGACTCGGACGTTTCGTTCGATGTACCCGTCGCGTTTGCGACACCGCTACGCAATTTCCTCACGATATTCATTTCTTCGAATTCTGGAATTGAGAAAAAAATCAATATCTGCACTGTTCTACGCCGTGTTTAAATCAATTCGACGTGTAATTAGTCATTGTTTTGCTGATTTACATTGCAAAATGCAATGTTGTTGCGATGCAAATGTAAATCAATGATGTGGGTGGATTCTTATTTGATTCCCAATTCGACGACGTTTACCTATTTTCGATTGTTGCTCGGGTCTGTTGTGTTGTTTTAATCGGACTAGAAATACATAATTTAACGCATCGTGCAGGTCACTTAAGTTATCACACCCATCAATATGATAAATTGTAGTAATAATTTTGCACTAAACATTTCAACTCACGTAAAAACTAAACCATTTTTTATTCAATTAGAGCTTAGATACGAATTTTCCCGATCATCTTTATATTGACATTTAATGTACACAAACACCTACATTATCAACAAAACTAACACACCACGGATTTTAATGGAACTGAAAAGTTCCATAAAATTCCACGAGGCGGCATGTTCATTGTGTTGCCTAACTGATGTGAATCCTAACCTCAATTTAAAACATGGATGTGGTCGAAATTAAACAAATTGATAATACTAAAGGCAACGGCCTAGTTGCTTTAAAAGATTTTGATGTCGGCAATGTAATACTCAAAGAAGCTCCATTAGTCTGTGCCCAGTTTTCTTGGAACGCTGCGTATGGCTACGAAGCGTGCGAGTTTTGTTTACGGTGTGTTAGCA